>CAUYRT010009094.1:0-28382 GCA_963574885.1 Lepilemur ruficaudatus | reverse complement strand
CATGTGCCACCATGCCCGGCTAATTTTTTCTATATATTTTTAGTTGGCCAATTAATTTCTATTTTTTTTTTAGTAGACACAGGGTCTTTGCTCTTGCTCAGGCTGGTTTTGAACTCCTGACCTTGAATGATCCTCCCATCTCGGCCTCCCAGAGTGTTAGGATTACAGGTGTGAGCCACTGCACCTGGCCCTGTGAGGGTGTTTTTTGGATGAGATTAACATTTAAATCTGTAGACTTTGGGTAAATCACACTGCCCTCCAAAATGTGAGTGAGCCTCTTCCAATCAGTTGAAGGCCTTAATAGGTCGGTCACAAACACCGATCTCCCCCAAGCAAGAAGGCAGCCTGATGGCAGACAGACGGCCTTTGGATTTGAACTACAACATCAGCTCTTCCCTGGGTCTCCAGCCTGCTGGCCACCTGCAGATTCTGGACTTTCTAGCCTTCATAACCACATGATCCAATTCTTTATAATAATTCTTCCTAATTATACACATCCTATTTGTTCTAGTTCTCTGGAGATCTCTGACTAATAACTGACCAATAAGCATATTACACAATGTATCATCTTACAACCTGATGGCCCCTTTCCCTCAGAACAGTGTCCAGGAAAGTTTACATACTACTTGCTTGCGCCATTATCTCTCTCTCTCTTTTTTTTTTTTTTCAAAGCTGGATATTCAAATTTGGGGGTGGGGTTTGTATAAATTTAGGAAGTACACGTGCAATTTTGATACATGAATATATTGCATAGTAGTGAAGTCTGGGCTTTTAGAGTAACCAACACCCAAATAGTGTGCATTGTACCTGTTAAATAATTTATCATTCCTCACCCCCCAACCACCCTCCCACCCCTCTGAGTCTCCAGTGTCTATTATTACACTCTTTATGTCCATGTGTACACATTATTTAGCTCCCACTTATACGTGGGAACATGCAGTATTTGTCTTTCTGAGTTATTTCACTTAAGATGATGACCCCCAGTTCTACCCATGTTGCTGCAAAAGATATAATTTCATTCTTTTTTATGGCTGAGCAATAGTCCATGGTGTGTGTGTGTGTGTGTGTGTATGTGTGTGTGTAAACACACACATCACATTTTCTTTTTCCAATCATCCATTGATGGACACTTAGGTTGATTCCATATCTTTGCTATTATGAACAGTGATGTGATAAACATACAGGTGCAGGTATCTTTTTAATACAACGATTTCTTCTCCTTTGGGTATATACCCAGTAGTGAGATTGCTAGATCAAATGGTAGTTCTGTTTGAGTTCTGTGTTTAGTTTGATGTTTGTGGTATACTATATTCCACAGCGGTTGCACTAATTTATATTCCCACCAACAGTATTAAGCATTCCTTTTTCTCTGTACCCTTGCCAACATCTGTTATTTGTTGACTTTTAATAATAGCCATGCTAGCTAGTGTAAGATGGTATCTCATTGTGGTTTTAATTTGCGGTTCTCTGATAATTAGTGATGCTGAGTATTTTTTCATATGTTTCTTGGCCATCTGTATGCCTTCTTTTGAAAAATGTTTGCTCATGTCCTTCACCCATTTTTTTAATGATATTATTTGGGTTTTTTCTTGTTGTTGGGTTGCTGGAGTTCATTGTAGATTCTGGATATTAGTCCATTGTCAAATGCATAGTTTGCAAATATTTTCTCCCATTCTGCAGGTTGTCTGTTCACTCTGTTGATTATTTCTTTTGCTGTACAGAAGCTTTTTAGTTTAACTAAGTCCCATTCATCTATTTTTGTTGCTTGGGCTTTTGAGGTTTTAGTCATGAATCCTTTGCCTCGGCCAATGTCCAGAAGAATTTTTCCTAGGTTTTCTTCTAGTATCTTTATAGTTTCAGGTCTTACATTTAAGTCTTTAATCCATCTTGAGTTAATTTTTGTCTATGGTTAGAGATAGGGATACCATTTCACTCTTCTGCATATGGTAATCCAATTTTCCCAGCACCATTTATTGAATAGGGTATCCTTTCCCCAGTGTATGTTTTTGTTGACTTTGTCAAAGATCCTTAGCTATAGGTATGTGGCTTTATTTCTGGGTTGTCTATTCTGTTCCATTGATCTATGTGTCTAATTTTAAACCAGTTATGTTCTGTTTTAGTTACTATAGCCTTGTAGCATAATTTGAAATCAGGCAATATGATGTCTCCAGCTTTGTTCCTTTTTTTGATCTCTTCTTTGATTATGTGTACAGTAAGATTAAACAAAGGGTATCCACATAGTTACGTCACCTAAACCAAGCAGTGGAATGGGTGTCAGGAGACCTTAGTTCCATCACAGCTCTGCCTCATGCTGGCTGTGATATTTACCTACGTGCACTTCAATTTCCTTTCTATGCAATGAGGGGTGACAGGAAGAAGGAGATTGGACCAAATTAGGTGTTTTTAACCTGGAGCCCATAGTTAAACTTCAAGAAATCTATGAGCCTCCTGCAAATACATGCAAATACATATATGCTTATTATTCTGACAAGATGGTTCATAGCTGTCAATAGTTTCAACTGCATCAGTGAACTGCAAAGAGGTTCCAGTCCTCTGGACTTGTAATGGCAAAGGCTCTTTGCAGTCCTGAGCTATCATAATACTCTTTTATCAACTGCATGTAATTTGTGGCTTTCCCTGAGAAATATCCCATTGTTATTTGGTGCTTCATGAGGTCATGAAGACTACACATTTACAAAAGAGAAGGGTTTTCTTCAGTTTTCTAACCTATGAGTATAAAGGAAGGACAGAGGTGAGCTAGACATTTATTTGAGGAAGATTCATTGTTCCAAATTTCAGGAATGAGCAATGAGAATGTGCTAAAAGTTGTGGCTTCTGAGAAAGGGGAATTAGAGGTCTAGGGAAAGACAAAAAACTCTCCGCTATATGACCATTTCTACTGTTTGCATTTTTTGACTATGAACATTTATCACCTTTACTCTTTAGTATTTTTTTTACACATTTTATTTACTCTTAAAGCTAGTAAATTTAAAGAAATAGAAAAATGTGGAAGACTTGTATATTAATAAAGAATAGCCATGATACATCATTGAGTGAAAATATGGAGTTGAAGATTAATAATATGTAGAGTATAACACACTGTGAATAAAAAACATTACTTACATCCATCTATTTATGTGCCCCATGCCATTGTATACCTCCCATTGGGGGACTGGAGGAGGAGAACCAAAAAGTATTAATTTGACTTTAGACTCTTTTATGTTTTTTGAGTTGTTACAACATATATGTCTCACTTTCATAATTCAAATAACAAAAATTTTATGAAAGCAAATGCCCCCAGATATCTATAGATATAGAGATATATACACAAATCTGTGTGTGTCTATTTTAATGGACATAGAAGAAAGAAACTATATGTCTATTTTAATTTAAATGGAATTAGGTTTTATATGTGCATACTTACATTGAAGATCATATGGAAATATGAACTCCTGTCATTCGAATACTTTTGTGACTTGTACAGTGGGTTAAAAATATATGAATATTTGGAGAAATTGAAGGCAGAAATTCACAGCATCCTCTGAAGAGAGAATTGTAAAGGGCAGGATGACAGCTGAAAGAACAGCTTGGAGGTATACTGCTTTAATATTTTTTTCCTTTGGAGTCCATACCTGGAAAGAAAAAACTCTAGGTCTGGGAATTTCTGGAGTCATAACTCAGGAAAAAAAAATGCCAGGTCAAGTATTATTTCATTTTGGGGAGACCTAACTTGCACAGACACGACACTCTGAAGTTTAGATTTATCTAGAAAGACTCTTGTTTGTCTTTGATAGCTGGGAGTGGAGGGGGAGGATGAGAGACATTTCTGGCTTGAGGGGAGAGGAAGGTTACTGGAAAGGGTGGCAGACAGTGAGAAATAGGAAGTCGAAATGGAGAGGATGGTGAAACTCTCCCTGTGGCAACCGGAGCTGGGCCGAGTAATGAGTCCAGACCCGTCATTACTCACCAGGATAGAGTTGAGCCTGTTATTTCCACACACTGCAGTAAAGTGGACTCTGACCATCTGGCCCGGGATGATGGGGAGGAGTCACACGGAGGCAGGGTGATATTCCCAGAAGCCTCATCTCTGAAGAATAAACCCTTAATAAGCTGGGTGACAGCAATGGCAGGAAGTTACTCAAATAGCAGCAAAAGCAATCAAATAAACGTGGCTTTAGGGGCTTCCTTGCATCTTAAGTGTTCCTGGCATTGGTTTTCCTAACAGTTAACACTCTTGTACATATCAGTGCTCAAGGATATTATCTACACTCACCTCTGTTCCTATTTTTTACTAGAAATCATGTACCTTTGGGCATGAACAGGACTTTACAAACGAAAGATCTGAATGAGAACATTTATGTCTAATGTTCTTCTACATTCCTGAGGTTCAAATTAGAGCAGATACCAGATGTTTTATGGGATTTCATGGCATCTCATTTCTAACACTGGCCCAAAGTATCCAGTCCTAAGAAATCACTTAGATCTATTGATTACTAATTTTATTTCTCTATCTCTCTCTTCTTTTTTTTTTTTTTTTTTTTTTTTTTGAGACAGAGTCTTACTCTGTTGCCCTGGCTAGAGTGCTGTGGCATCACCCTAGCTCACAGCAACCTCAAACTCTTGGGCTCAAGCAATCCTC
Source organism: Lepilemur ruficaudatus (assembly GCA_963574885.1). Taxonomy (NCBI): domain Eukaryota; kingdom Metazoa; phylum Chordata; class Mammalia; order Primates; family Lepilemuridae; genus Lepilemur; species Lepilemur ruficaudatus. The sequence continues at coordinate 23,743 of CAUYRT010009094.1, read as the reverse complement.
CTGCCTCAGCCTCCCGAGTAGCTGGGACTACAGGCATGTGCCACCATGCCCAGCTAATTTTTTCTATATATTTTTAGTTGTCCAATTAATTTCTTTCTATTTTTTAGTAGAGATGAGGTCTCGTTCTTGCTCAGGCTGGTTTCGAACTCCTGACCTTGAGCAATGCGCCCGCCTTGGCCTCCCAAAGTGCTAGGATTACAGGCGTGAGCCACCGCGCCGGCCTGTGAAGGTCTTTTTTAGATGAGATGAATCAGTAGGTTTTGGGTAAGCAGATGCCCCCACTGTAAGGAATGTGAATGGGCCTCAACCAGTCAGTAGAAGGTCTTAAGAGAAAAGGACTGAGGCTCCCCAGGGAAGAAGGAATTCCGCCAGCGAATGGCTGTCAGACCCGAGCTGCAGCATCGACTCTTCCCCGGGTGCCCAGCCTGTCATCCTGCTCTGCAGAATTCAGACACGCCAGACCCACAGTCACGTGAGCCGATTCCTAAGCGTAAACTTCCCTCTCTGTGCACGTATCTGCACGTCCTGGTGGCTCCGCTTCTCTGGAGAACCTGACGGATACAGCCCCACCCAGGAAAATCACGCTCTCTTCCCCCGACCCCACGGGATGTTCAGGGGCTGCCCAGCTCCGGGCCAGGTTCTCTCTTCCTTACGGTGTAGGTCTTGGGGCCAGAGTCAACAATCAACCAACCAGTCAATAATGTGAAAAAATCACGGTGGTCCCTGCCACTTAACAAGTGAGTGTCCTGTGCAGGACACCACGCTAATACCTCACATGTGTCATCTCACCTCGTCCTCACGCCCACCCCAGGAGGCAGGTGCCATCATCGCTCCCATTTGCAAGCAAGAGAAACGGAAGCGCCAAGAGGTCGAGCAACTTGCCCAAGGCCAAGTGCAGCCAGTAGCTGGTGGGGCCAAGACTTGAATCCAGCTTTGTCCGAGGCCCTTGCCTGCACACGGGGCTCTTGTCCTGGTCTTTACGGGGGAGCCTGGCAGAGCAGGTCGGTGGTGTCACCAGCAAGGAGCCAGGATCTTGGGGTGAGAGAGAGGATGAAGATGCCAACAGAGACCAATGCCTGGGGCTGAATGGGGTGAAAGGTGGAGAGACGGGGACTGAACCAGGCCAGGCTCTGTGTCCTCAGGCTCCTGGGGTTGCCAGGGGACACAGCTTGCCCCAGGGGACACAGCTTGCCCCAGGGGCATCAGCTCTGTTCCTGTGGGCAGTTACCGAATGCCTGTCACCTTGTCACTCTCTCCCGCAGATAGAGACATGGGTGGGGGTATGGGGACAAAATCTAAAATGCCCTGTCAACTTGAGTGATCCTCCCGCAGCTGGCTGCCCCTCATTGCTCCGAGAAAGGCAATGAAGCCAGGAGAACTAATAAAAGCAAGTGCCGTGGGCTTGACGGATCTGCGGTCCTGGCGGGTGAAGGCCATTCTGCCACAGAGGAAGATGGAAGATGGAGCGAAGCAGCCCAGGGAGCGAGTGACTCTGAGAAACCTGGCACCCACCGTTTGTGTGATGAGTGGGCACTCTTCACAGCCCCGGGTGGAGGGGAGTCCAGGGCCCAGAGCTGCGAGTGGCATGGGGAGGGTGTCGTGTGGCCGGCACAGCACACGCACGGGCGTGTGAGCAGCGTGGGGGCTGGGGAAAGGCCAGGCAAATTTGGGGTCAAGGAGCCTCCAGCCCTGACAAGACTTGTCCCAAGTCCACCCACATCTCCTGAGCTGGTCCCTTGTTCCCAAGCTCCAGCTGCACCTAGCGTGGCACCCACTTCCCTCCCACCCAGGTGTATCTAGGCCCTGGGTGAGGATGGGCATGCTGCTCCACCCCAAGATGGACGGGCCTGTCACTCATCGAGGCCCCCTGCTTCCCGGCAGCGGCTCCCCAGCCCGGCTGCTGGGCTCTGCTTCCTCCCACCCTCACCTGCAGGCAGCCTGGCCTTGTCACTATCGCAGCGGCCTCTCTCTGGCTTCCCACCATCTCCAGGGACAGGGGGGCAGGGAAGCTGAGATAGTGCAGGCTAACCTGCCGGGCACCCCCAGAATCGGGGAGGAAGCTGAGGCTGCCACCCAGGGCGGCCGGGCTGGGCCGGGCCTTCAGCCAGGGCTCACCTGGATGTGACCTCCTGTCTCTTCTCTGAAACAACGCTTCTACACCTCTTTTGGCAGACACCTTGTCTGCCTGGAGGAAAGGGCTGGGGGTGGGCGTGTCTGTGAGGAGAAGACCCTGCCAGGGCCCTGGATGCTGTGTGACTCTGAGCAGGGACTTGCCCTCTCTGGGTCCCCACTTCGTCAGCTGTGGAGGGAGGGTGATTGCTAAGGCCCCTCTGGCATCCACATTCCCTCACCTTTGAATCGCAGACCCCGGTGACGGCCCGCGCTGTGGAGGCAGGCTGGCCTCTCCAACCGCGCTGAGCCTCAGAACCACCTTGGAGACCACGGGGCCTGCTCCCCCGAACTCCAGTTAGCCCAGGGAACCTGCACACTTCGTAGGCACCGCAGGGGCTGGTGTGGGGCGAGGGCCCTCGCCCCTCTGAGCATCGTCACAGCAAGGCCTGCACACCAGGCCCCCACCCCACCTTGGGAACTCAGGATGCTGTCCTGGCGGCTGGACTGGGAGGTGTGGCTGTGCAAAGCCACCAGGTACCTGAGATGCCCAGGTAGGGCGGGAAGCTCCACTAGCCTCAAGACTGTGACACTCAGTTCCCTCTGAGCTCCGAGGCCTTGGGCAAGCTTCCTTCATTTCCCCAGCTCTGGGATGAGGCCAGCCTTACTTAGCTTCTTACTAGCCAGCCTGGGCCTCAGTCTTCTCGTCTCTAAAATGGGGAAATCACATTGCTGGTTTCACCTCCTAGGGGTGTTGTGAAGACACAATGACTTAATATCGTCATGTGTCCGGAGCGCTGCCTGGCCACACGGGGATCCCTGGAAACGTCTGGGCTCCGTGACACCCGAGGAGGACCAGCCTCCAGATCCAGCAGAGCCACGGGGGGAAACCGCTTCCCACCTTCTTCATTTAAAGAAGAACCAAATTCAGGCGCCAAGTTTACACATTAATTTTGCTATAGATGGGAGAATTTAAATAGCTTTCTAAAAGGTATTTTTAAAAACTGCTTTTCAATGCTCCATTAAAAGGCTCTCTGCCTTGCCTTGGAGTCTCTGCAGCTGCCAAAAATACTACGAAAATTACTAAAATGCAGTCTACGTTGGCTCTGAAGGAGTTTGTCAACTTGCTTCAAATGATCTGAAAACCGATGACATGAGGTCTGGGACACAAATGCTCGTTGTGATCAATAGGATGCCCAGGGGTCTCCGTGAAGAGCACCGCTGTGATTAGGGACCGCCCTGGACGCTGTGGACCCCCTTCCTGAAAGACTCGCTCCTCTGGGCTTACAGAGCCCTGAAATGTGGGGTGTCCCCGGCTCAGTCCTGGGTCCCTGTCTTCTCTTCTCTTCTGGTGATGCCACTCAGCCTGACCCTTGACACCTTAATTCCTATCTCAGGTCCCGACTTCACCCAATTCCAAACCCGTGGCATCCACTGCCCATTTCAGACGTCTCCCCAGATGTCCACCAGGAACCTTGATGGCAACACGGCCCGATGGGAGCTTCTGATCCCCCCACCTGTTCCCTGCTGGGTCTCCTCTTCTGAGGACAAGGCGTCACCACCCACCCAGTTCTTTAAGCCCTGAATGCGTCGGTCACCCTGGAGTCCTCTCTGCCTTAACCTCATGTCCAAACCATCTGCACATCTGTCAGCCTCCTTCTCTCCTCCCCGTGCTCTGCCCTGGTCGGCGACACCACCCTTTCTCGCCTGGACCTCGAGGGCCTTCCAGCGGCCGCCACTTCTGCCTCTTTACAAACATCTATTTTGCCCATAGTGGCGGGAGGGAGCTTTTAAAACACATCGATCAGGTCACGTCACTGCCCTGCTTAAAATGCCCCCAATGCCTCCCACGCACCTTGAATAAAGTCGCTGCTCTCTGCCAGCTCCCAGGCTCGAGAGGCCCCCTTGGCTGCCGGCGGCTCCCCTTGCTCAGCAGCCCCGGCCCCCAGTGGCTTTCTTTTCCCTTCCTGCAGCCTCAGTGCCTTTGCACTGGCTGATGCCTCAGCCTGGAACATTCTTCCCCCAGGTCCTTACAAGGCTCAGGCTGCTTCTGTGTCATCTGTCACAGCTCAAATGCCTCCTCATCGGAGAATCCTTTTCTGACCCTTGATCAGGAAAGACCACAGGCCTTATACGTATCTGCTCATCTGCTTCTTCTGGCTGGGTCACCAACTCCGTGAGAACAGGGACTCTGGGATCCCTAATCCCTGGAACTAGAACCATGCCCAGCACTCACTTTTCAACAAACGTATCTTTTTTTTTTTTTTTTTTTTTTTTTTGAGACAGAGTCTCACTCTGTTGCCCGGGCTAGAGTGCCGTGGCATCAGCCTAGCTCACAGCAACCTCAAACTCCTGGGCTCAAGTGATCCTCCTGCCTCAGCCTCCCGAGTAGCTGGGATTACAGGCATGTGCCACCATGCCTGGCTAATTTTTTCTATATATTTTAGTTGGCCAATTAATTTCTTTCTATTTTTGGTAGAGATGGGGTCTCACTCTTGCTCAGGCTGGTCTCAAACTCCTGAACTCAAACGATCCTCCTGCCTCGGCCTCCCAGAGTGCTAGGATTACAGGCGTGAGCCACTGTGCCCAGCCCACAACAAATGTATCTTGATGAATGAGTCAATGGACCTATCTCAGCCATCTGCCCGTCTACCTCCTGTGTACGAGACACTCACAGCTTCTCCACCTGGAATGTCTTGACTAGTGGAGCCCAGGCCTCCGCTGAGGCGCCTCTGGAAGGCCTGGGAAGACGCCACGGCCCAGAGTGGAGCAGGTGCAGGCTCAGACGGCAGCTTGGCATGATGGCTTTTAGGACGTAGGCGTCTGAAACCCAACCCTGCCACTTACGCACTGTGGGACTTGGACAAGTTCCTTAGTTAATCTCTGAGCATCAGTTTGTCCCTCTGGACAGCACTCTCTGCCAAGGGCCTCGTCAAGGTTTAAACATAGTAGTGCATTCCTGAGGTCACGGTGCCTGGCTGTGCTCTGAAGTTTAACAAAAGGTGGCAGCTCTCGCTCTTACTGCGATGATTGCTGAGAGATCGGGCGGTGGGAGGGGTGGGAGGAACTCTTGGAGAATTCTCATTTCTAAGGAAAAGGCCCCAGGAGAGCTGGGTTGGTTTCAGTGAAGATACTCTGTGCCCCACATTCAGGGCACAGACAAGCAAGCATGCTTTTGACCTGATCTGAGTCTCTGGGGGGCACCCACACAGTGTCCTCTGGACCCCCAGTGCCTCCTCCTGCCCTGGTGGGCAGCTTGTGGGACAGCCAGGCCTTTCGCATGGCCCTGTGTCCTTAAGAGTCCCCTCTCTGGTCACCAGGGAACACCCAGAGGGTGTTGGCCCATTCCAATAGGACACTCCTCATGTCTCATGCCTGGAGCCGTCACTAGTCGGTCACTCACTGACATTCGTCACGTTCCTTTATGGAGTGCGAGCTCACTCTGCTGCAAGGTGCAGGGATCCAACTGATCCCGGCCCAGCAAAGGTGCCGCAGGAGGCGCGCAGGCGCAGGGGAGACGTGAATGGTTGAAGACCCCGTCTGCGGCTTATCCTGCGAGGGAGGGGAAGGAGGGTGGTGGCCAGGACAGCAGGGGAGGACACTCCGAGCAGGGCTGCTGGGCTGAGACTGACACCACAATAAAGGGCGGCCACGGAAGACGGGGCAGGGGTTACGGGCAGAGGGAGCTGCCGGGGCCGAAGCCTTGAGCGTGGCTTGTTCGCAGGAAGGAAAGTGAAGCCAGCGTGGCGGAGTGCGGCGGACCGAGGGCCTAGAGATCCGAAGTGTCACGCTCGGGGTGGGTGGAAGCTACGCTGGGCAGGGGCGTTCTGGCCAGAGTGGTAATTCACAGTTTACCCTGAGAGCAAGAGTCAAGGGAGGGATTCTGGTGGCCTTCTGGACCCGGGGTCTCCCCTGTCACCAGGACTCCTTTCTTGCCATTTGATTTGTTTAACAATGAAGAACTGATTAGGAGTTTTAATTGTTTCTAGAAACTTTGAGGCCTTGGAGCAGTGTGCAAAGGCTGACTTTAAATGTTTTACAGTAACGGTCTGTTAACAAATTCCAGACTTAATTTATCCAAGAACTTGTTAAAATTCCCTCTGTGCAGCCACAAAGGAATGCGCTTTTGAAGTCATTTACTTACCAATAAATTACAATGGTCTGAAATCATTAGCAGCAAAGTAAATTGTTTTAATTGATCTGAACTTCGTTCCGACCCGGGGACTCCGTTTCTGTGCAACTACACTTTCTAAAGGTCTAAAATAACAAATTAATCTCTTTTGAATCCTGTCATCTTTGGATCGTCCTTTCTCTGAGAGACCAGGAAGGGGAAAGAAGCTATGGTGGGAACAGTTTGCGGACGGCCCCGGACCTGCACAGGAATGTCTCAGTTTTGGGTTGTGTGTAGGGGGTGTCTAGTTCCAGGTTTCCATTACCGGGAAGAGGCAAATCTCAGAGAACCCACCTGTGCTAATGTCTCTTTCTTGTCCTGGGTTGTGGTCACATGAGTTGTAAGTACTTATTTGCTGGTTTGTATTAATACATACTTCCTACGCAAAAGCAATTGCAAAAGTGAAAATATTATTTTAAAAATCTTAGAGAGGCTTCACCTGGTGACCTTGATTCCCAGACTGCTGCTTGGGAAAGACCTGGAAGGTGAGCTCAGCAGTCTGCACTGTGAAAACTCCTCTCTCTGGACTCCTCCCTGTGAGGCCTGACACCCAGTGGCCGGTGGCTCTTGGGGTGTGCAAAGGTGCCAGCCCCTTCGCAAACAGGACCACGACATGACTGGAGCTGTACTTTGGGTCCTCTCCCAAGTTAGTGCTGCCTGGTTGAGGGGAGGGAGGCGGAGGAGAGCTGGGTTGGCTGCAGCCAGCTGCCCACCCTGAGTACGGCTGGTGGGTAGGGGCATCTCCAGCTGTAGCCCTCATGAACCACTCCCACAAGGTGCAGGCAGCAAGGCCAGACTGTCCCAAATCATGGTCCTGCGTGCAGAGATGCCAGCCTAGGGGCCACTGCAAGGTCCCTTGGGCTCCCTCACACTAGTTCTCCAGAGCTAGGATAACTTGGTTATATTGGGGGCGGTCAGCCTCATCCAAGCCACCCCAGCCTGTGTCCAAGACTCTGAGCCATCTGTCCCCATACTCTGGAATATGCTGCTCTCCCCGCCTGGAATCGTCCTTGTTCCTATCTCACTGCTTCCACATAAGGGGCTCAGGATTGGCCCTGGCCAGGGACTGCGTGGAGCAGCAGGGCCTTGGTGACTTGGAGCCGTACATTAAACCTCCCAGAGGTGGCTTGGTTTTCAGGCCAGTGGTGGTGGCTTATGCTCTACAGCCCCCCTCACCACCACTCCAGGGAGAAGGGAACCTTGGTACCTCTGCGCAGGCAAATAAGGATGTTGGGGTTCAGGGTGGAGACTTCCAGGACAAGGGTCCAAACTCAAGTTCTCATTCCCAGAGCATGCTCGGCAACTCTTGCCGAGCCGGGGTGTGTAAAGGGCTGGAAACTCCCATCCGCACACAGCCCTGCCTTGTGCCGACGGCAAGCAGGGCTGATCAAACAAGAGGGGGCCAGGCCCGGAGCCACGTGGCCAGGAAGGCAGCGGGGGGGGTCAAGAGTATCACAACAGTTTATCTTTGCAGCACTGATGGAGGGGCCTCGGGAGGTTAACTGTTAAATTTACAAGAGGAGGATGATTTACATCTCAGCAAACCCACCTCTTATTATCCCTGGAATAAAAGGAAAATCGCGGCAAGGGCTTTGGGGGTCAGTCCGGAGGTGTTGCCCAGCCTCCCGACTGTCAATACACCTGAGCAGAGAATGTCTTTCCTGGAATGTGAGCAAACCATGCAGGATTTGCCTGCAGGTGCTGAGCGGGGGAGGAGGGGAGGATACCTGGGAACTGGCGGAGAGCTCCTGCTGGCCAGAACCACCGGCCTGCACAGAGAGACAGGCCCATGCCACAGCTGACTGGCTGAGCGCTGCCTGCTCTCACCAAGGTTACCTGCCTCCCCCAGGTCCCCAAGCATCCCAAAGTCAACCTCTGCTCCTCAACTTGGAAATGAGATGAAAATGTTATAGGAGAATTGGCTTGAAGACATCTGCCCTTACAGCCTGAACAAATCTGGGGGCATGTGGGCAGCCCTGCCCAGGGAGGGTGGGGGGGGCAGAGCCCCCAGGAAGAGGGCACCACCCACCCCTCCTTGGGGCCCCTCTCCCTGCTGGACCCGAGGACAGGCCTGAGTCCCACCTGCCTCCATAGGCATGACGCCTGGCCGACTGCCCGGCTCTGCCAGGAGGAAGGGAAGGGACTGCAACACCCTGACCCCAGGGGCCCTCAAGAAAGAGGAGCCTGGACCACAAGCCTCCTTCCCCAGGAGGAGGGAGCAAGATGCCACTGCAGTCCTCCTCCCCAGCCAAGCCCTAATCTCATGGAGGAAACAAATGTTAATGGGAAGCACTTAAAATGGAAAGGGAGTCTATTTCTCCTTAACTGTCTCTGGCTGCACAAAATTCTGAGAAGCGATTGAAGGTAAATTGCTTGGTTTTCAATTTTAAGCTGCACTTATCCAAGCACGATCAGTCTTCCCTGATCGTGGCAGAAAATAATAAGCGCCTGATGTGGGGTTGCCCTGGTGCCCAATAACACGGTGGGATCGCATCCCCGTTTCATTACGGAAGACAGAGTGTGCTTTAAGCAAGTTTATTGATATGATAAATTGCCCTGTCACATTCCCTTTGGGTGAATCTCCTGCCCCGAGGCTGTTGGCCGGCTCCAGGGGCTGGCACCCACTGGCACGGGGCAGCGGTCCATCTGGCCACGCCTGCCAGGGGCCTGGTGGTAACCCTGGGGTTACCCTGCAGGGGAGGGACTGCATGGGTCACTGTGGCCAGGGCTGCTCTCAGCGCCCCGGCCTGGAGCTGGGGTGGCCGTGTTGCACGGGGCTCGAGTGTCCAAGGCCTGGGGTCTACTGGGCCTGGTTCCAACTCAGGCTCTGCTCCGTGACCTTGGGCACACCAACCTTTCAACATCCTCAACTGTACAATGGAGTGGGGATGGCGGTGGCGAGGGTTAGACAAATAGGTGTGTGCAGAGCTACGAGGGCAGTGTGATTACAAAGTCTGCAGCCTCCTGGGCTGCCGGGGACGACCCCCATGCTGTGAGGCATCCTGGCCACTGGTGGGCCAGCCCAGTGACCACCCAGCACTGTGGAGGCTGCCACGCGTATCTGAACGAATGAATGAACACCAGACCAGGCACCAATGCGGAATTGAGGCTCTGTTTCTCCAGAAGCTAAGGCTGTCTGGGCCGGGCAGGAGGGTTTTGGGGAGGTACCAGGTGCTTTCTGTTCCCTTCTCGGAAAAACCATTTTTCACCTCCCAGCTCTGCTCTTTCAGGAGACTTCTCTGCTCCCAGTGGCCCTTCCCTGGGGAGGGGGTGCTTCCCCCAGGTCCCTGCCAGCCTGGGAACCCGACCCGCAGACCCTGGGCCAGAGCAGCTGAAGGAGGAGAGGTTCCCGCAGAAGCCGAGTGCTTGCGGGAGCTCAGGTGTCTCGAACCCATCTGAGGTTCTCATCTCCAAACACTTAATATGAAGATAAATGGATCTGAAAGGAGCATTTCCCCCTCAACCATGTAAACACGAAGCAGCAGACGGGTAAGTAACATTAGGCTTGACACAGGGAAGCTGCGAGGTATTACTCACCCTGATAAGTTTAATGTATAATTTAGAAACATATCATCAAAATGGGAAAAAAGGGAAGAACCTCTTAAATAACTCTGAAAGATATTCAGCTCTGAAATCACGGGCAGTTAGAGCCGAGGGTGTGCTGCAAACTGCACCCTCGCCGCAGAGGCACACCCCACGCTCTGAGTAATTGGATTTGGATGGATCTGCGCGCCGAGCACGTTAGGGAGGAAAGATTCGCCCTCTCCAGAGGCGAGGAGCTGGGCTAGGATGGGGGCTCAGCCAGCACAGCAGGGCTGCCTGCAGGAGCCCGCTGGGTGGGGACCTACTCGCCCCGCAGCTGGGCAGGTGCAGCTCCAGGGAGCCCTTGCAGCTGCTCTCCCTGATGCCTGCCACAGAGGCTCTTCCCTCTCACTTGGCCTTGGGTGGCAGTGGTGGGAGGCGTGCAGACACATGGATCAAGAGAGTGGCCTCGGGACAGGAACAATTCCAGGGTTTAATGCCCCTCCCCTCCCGGAGGAGCGGTGTTGGGTGCAGGTGATATACAAGGTGGGCTGTGGTAAGGTTTGGGGACATCATAAAGCCCTTCCCTGGCATATCTGGGTGACTTTGGGTCCACAAGCCCTTGTTGGGTGGTGCAACCTCTCCCCCAACAAGAGGATGGGGAGCCCCCATGCACGCTGCTGTTGTGCTTCTCTGCCCCACCAGGCAGCACAGGTGTCAGGAGACTCAGGTCCCAGCTCTGCCACAACGTGAGCCACATGACCCCCGCTCAGCACTGGGCCCCTGAGCCCATGTTGCCTTCTCTGCCATGTCTCAGGGATGTGGTTATCTACCCCATCAAGTCCCAACCTCCGATGGCTTTAGGATCCAGTGGGATGCCAGGGGAGACAGTGCTGGCCTGGTGTGTCAAGCAGGGGAACCCTCCTGTCCTTTCCAGGCATTTCTGCCTTGGTGATGAGCTGAGGCAGAGGAATGCTGGGATGGGAGGGAGGCTGCAGGGCCACGGGCACTGGGTGGCACCTTGGAGCAGGGGCTCATACCCTGGCCACTGCTGCCACACCTGGGCTTGTCCTGGGCTGAAGGCCAAGGTGTTGGTGTGCTTTGAAAAGCTCCAGGCAGTTTTAACGTGGCTCCAGGGTTCAGCACTGCACAATGCCCTTGCCCTGCAGGATGTGTGGGCCTTATCTCAGGCCCCCGGGAGAGTCCAGACAAGGTGCCTTTTCAGATAAGGGGGAGGACTGAGGCATTTGAACCAAGGACATTTCCCTAATTTCTGGGATTTTATCTCCAGAGCGTGTCCATAGCCACCTCTTGTCTGCTTAAACTCAAGCTGCCAATCCCCGGCTCGCCCTGAGACGCAGCTGCAGGAAGGAACTGCTCACGATTGTGGGCGCCCAGGTCCCCAGGCATGGACACAGCCGGCTGTCTGGCTGGAAGTGGGTGCCTCATTCCCACTCCTCTAGATACCCTGTTCCCTCTGGTCCTAGGGGGCCTATCTTCCTGGGAACTGCCCTGACCACCTGCCTTTCCCAAATGTCCTGAGGATTTTTGGCACGGACTCCGCCTTGCCCATGAGCATTCCTGCCGAGCTGTCCCTGCAGCACTGGGAACAGCCCAGCTGAGGACTAGACACGCTTACACAACTGAACCCTGCATGCAAGGGAGGAGTGGCTGGGAGGGGAGGCGGGGGCTGGTGTGATCACAGGCCCTCGAGGCAGGAAGCTGCAGGTATCGTAGGGGTGGATGAGCTGTGTCCCTGGCTTGCCTAAGGATTAACATTGGTCTGCCCCCTGTCCTCTTGCATGGAGCTCCCACCCAGGATGCATGAACTGGGGATGGCAAATCCTGGCCATCCCCCCCGTCCCTTGAGGTCCCCTGCTGTCATCCTCCTGAAGCCCATTTTGTGCCCGTAGCCAGCGTGATTCCGAATTCCCCTTCTCCATGCTCCCCAGCGAAAACCCTGAGCCCTTACAACACCTGCAGGCGAGGCCCATCTGCTCCTGGTCACCTCTACCTCTTCATTGACTCCTTGCACCCTCCTCGGGCACCTGCTGGGGGTGCTGGCCTCCTGGCTATTCCTCAAACATGCCACACCCACTTCCGCCTCAGGGCCTTTGCACATGCTCTCTCTTTGTCAGGATCATTTGTCCCTGGATATATTCACATCCTGTTTCCTCACCTCACTCAGATCTAGCTCAGATGTCACCTCTGCAGGGGACTCTTCCAGGCCACTGTATCTAAAACCCCCGGTACTTCTTCCTTTACTCTGCTATGTCGTTGTTACGGCATTTATCACTATCTGAAATTATATTACAGGCCCACAATCCAATTCCAAAATCCATAAAGCTCTGAAAACCAAAAGCTTGTTCATAACTCATTTGGTGGCAAAACGTGACCTGAACTGATGTGAGGCTATTTATAGTCTTGGTTCATCCCTCTTCGTGTGAATATTCATACCTTTTGCCACAGAAATATTAATGCATTTGATTAGGGGGTGCTACTCCGCACCCCGCTGGGGATGGTACATAATATATGGTCTGTGCACCACACTGCGTTTCTAAGATGCAACGTCTGAAAGCTCCAACCCGTTTCTAAGCCTCGGCACTGGTTCTGGCCTTGCAGGGCAGAGATCTCCCTGCCGGGGGCTGCCGGGGCCTGCCGGGCACCGCACGATGTTTACAGCTTCCCCGGCCTCCACCCACCAGATGCCAGTAGCACCATCCCTGAGCTGTGACAACCAGTAGTGTCTCCAGACATTGCCAGATCACCTCCAGCTGAGGACCACTGGCTTTAGGTGTTTCAAATAAGGGATTGTGGACGTCTCTCTCGTTATCTGTTTGCTTACATGGAATGTAAACTCCATGGGGCAGAAATCCTGTGTGTCCCTTTCTCTGTGGCATCCTCCGCATCTGGTGGTGTCTGTGGCAGAGTCGGTACTTAATTCTGATAGTGTCTCCTTTGACCAAAACTCTAGTGAGCCTCTCCTGAGTCCTCCTCATGGCTCGATCCAAACACAGGCTTCCCTTTCTGTCCTTGTAGAATCCATTTAGAGCAAGAATCCGATTGTCAGCTTAGCAGAAACCCCCAACTCTTGGCATCTTACCACCGCGGGTGATAGCTTATCATCCCAGCCTGCAAGGCAGTTTTGCCAGAAACCCTCATCCTTGGCCAGACTCTCAGTTTCCAGCCACTGCCCTCCCTGTGCTCCTTGGTTATAAATCCCCACTTGTCCTCGCCGGCACTGGAGCCGAGTCCAATCTCCCCTCCGCTGCAAGACCCCGTTGCAGCAGTCCCTGAACCTATCGTCACGCGCCCCTGGGATCGAGAGTGCCTTAGTGTCTCTAACAAGTGTCAGGAAAAACTTTTTCTTTAACAATACATACTTGTTGCATAAAGAAATAAAGGATCATATGGTTCCTCTAGCAGGCATCTGGGGGTCCCTATCCCAAGGGCTGAATATTCTTCAAACACCCTCCTCCTCTGAGCAGAGCTGTGGACACCCTGACCCATCCTGGCTCATCTCCAGGAATGTGATAGTACCTCTAAGAGTTTGGGGCCCCAGGAAGCCACATGGCTGACCTCAGACTGTTGATCCTCAGAGCAGGGACAACGGTCTGTGTCTACCTCTTGGGAGACGGTGCCTTATAAATGCTAGACACTCATCACTGTATGGAGTCGAATTTCCTTTGACTTTCTTGCGCACACGGGAGGGAGGGCCACATGGGTCAGGGTGGACTTGGAGAGGGACAGAGGCTCAGGTACCCCAGAGGGTCTGGTCATCGACAGGTTGTGGGGAGGGGGTGGGGGGTCCCTGAGAAACTCTAGGCTCTGGCATTCGTCCTGGTAGAAGGTGCTCAGGGCAGATTACACAGTGGGAAGGTTACAGGTCCCACCCGTATTTCCGACCAGTGACAGCCCAGACTCTGCTGGCTCACTTCCGGTTTGGGGAGCTCACTCTCCCCTGGGGCAGCCTTGCACCCAGAGGACAGCTCAAACAGTTAAGGAGCCCCTCCCCTCATTGAGCTAAAATCCTGTAGCCCCAGCCTGCACTCCAGAGCTCAGGGCATCCTTGGGCTCTGCTATTTCACACCCACAAGTGGTGGCCAAAGTCCTTGGCTTTCCCAGGACAGTCTTGGTTTCAGTTTTTGTGCCCCTTCCCCTCCTCAAGGTGGGGGCCTCTTCATCAGGGCTTCTAGTTTGCTGTCTCCGCCCACGCATTCCCACACAATTTGGAAACACATTCCCTCTTCCCAGGACTCCGGGGCACAGGGAGGGGATCCACCCTGGAAGAGGCCAGACCTCCTGCTCAAGGCAAGCCACTCTCCACCCAGGATGTGCCCAGTCCCCAGCCTGGACCCTTCCTAGCTGACTGCCACTGGAAGGTTCTGGAGAGTGTGCACCCCAGGCCAAGGTGACCACCCAGGATCTGGGGGCAGACATGCGGGAGATACTGAGCATGGAGAGGGTGGGAGGGGGTGGGGCCTGGGATGTAGCCGCGGAGCTCACGGCAGAGGCTGCTATTGTCCCCAGTGTCTGTTTCCTGCTGTTTCTCAGTGTCCAGTCTCCTGCGTACACAGCCACCTGGACGGCTGTGTGACATTTCCCAGCTCTCTTTGCAGCCAGGCGTGGCTATGTGGCTGAGCTCTGGCCAATGGGATGTAAGCAAAAGTGGTATGTGCAAGTTCTAGGACATGTTCTTAAGGGAGGGCCTGTGCCCCTCTCCTTCCTGGTGGCTGGGAGGCAGACACAATGGCTGGAGTCAGAGCAGCTACGTTGGATCAGAAGCTGTGGGAGTGGATATTAGAACAACAAGATAGAAGGAGCCTGGGTCCCCTGGAAACTGTGGAACCACCATACTAGCCCTTGACTGCCTCAGTTCACAGAGAGAGAGGTGAACCTTCATTTGCTGAGCCTCTTTGTTAGTTTCAGTTTTCTGCCACGTGCAAGTGAACCAACCCAACCCCAACAAAAACTCCAGATCGCAGGCAGATCTTCTTGCTGGAGATAGTCACAAGAGTCATCCATGGCCACACCCCAGGGTGCAGGGCAGGGGTGGGTGAAGGTCAGGGCAGTGAGGCCCTGGAGTGGGGGTGGGAGAGGATTGAGGAGGTCCGGAGGCCACATAAAGCGCTACGCCCTTGTAAGGACAGAGCACTCCCGTCAAATTGACAGGAGCCATCTCCTCTCTCTGAGCAGCTGCCCGGGCGATCGTTTATGGGAGCTGCTGGCTCCTAGCAGAGGAGGGCCCTGCTTCCCCTGGAGACAGGCTGCTAGAGCAGTGACTCCCACCTGTGGCTCCTGCTGCTGGCCTGCTCCTGATGTGAAAGTTACAGAAGCTACAAATGCTGCCTTCGGTGCTCCAGGAGACAGCACCCCCAGCAAGCTACCGGGCAGAGAGAGGAGAAGAGGGAGCGGGACCCTGCTGGCGTGCTGCACTTGTCAACCCACCCTCGCGGGCTGTGCGTTTCTGTTAACCCTACGACAACCGTGCGGGAAACGGGGGAAGCATTCCTGCCCTCTTGTGACGGATGAGGAAACTGAGGAACGGCTTAACGGAGGTGCTCAAAGCTCCTCTGTACAGAGTCGGAAGGCAGAACTGAGCTGTCTGAACTCCAGAAACAGTGCTCGTTCCATTCCAGAAATCCCAGCGAGAGGATGCCTGCTCTCCTTACGGCCAGAGCTGCAAAGGCCTGGGCAAGGGGCCGCACGGGGCTGGCGTGGAGGCTTGTCCCTCAGTGCCTCGGCCCTCTCAGCCTGGCCCGTCTCTGAGGGCTCCTTCACAGCGGAAGTAGGGCGGCCCCGTCGGCAGCTGGCGGGCCTCGGGTTGGCCTCACCTCCTGATTTCTGGCACCCAGCCCGGCCATTGTTTCTGTACTTTCTCCAAATTAAAAACTCATTGCTGCCCCTTCCTAGGTAAAAAGAGTTAATTTTCAATTCGAGTGCGTGGGAGGGTGTCCCCGGGGAACAGAGTAATGAAGCCGCTAGTGCTAGTTGCAAAACAAATAGATAAATCAATGTTTCAATTTTCTCCATGTGCGGGAATGGCCACTGTTGCTTAGCAATTCAGAGAACATTACTGTGGGCTCTTTCCAGGCAGCCATAAACGCCGCAAAAGTTGCAGGGGTTTGAGCCATATTAGGGCAAAAAGCAAACTGATATTCTCAGGGTGCAGCTGGCTGGAGCCAGGGAAAGGGCCATTTCCAGGAGGCGCCTTCAAACCCATCCTCTCGCACACAGCACCCAGCGGGCGGAGGGTGAGGCCCCCATGGACGGGCAGGCGGGGCAGAGCTGGAGCCCGGTTGGCACCCGGGCACCCGCAAGGGCTTGGAGTTGGTTCTCACCATGCAGGTGACGCTGCTCTGACCCTTCTGGGCTGTCAGGGCACCCTGGAAGCAAAGTCCTGCCTTGCATGGACTTAGAGCCCCCAGCCCAGCCCTGCCAGGGTGCCTCCAGCTTCAGTCCCGTGTACAGAGACGCCACCGCCGACTGCGCCCTCAGGCCCCCTCTCCTCCTCCCACTTCCTGTGGCTCCCCAGCACCCTGGCACAGAGGGATCAGAAACCACGCACTCCGGCTGCACTTTACGAAGCTCTGCAGTCCCCTCATTTTCTCAGCAGACTTTGGGGGCAGTTTCTATTATCATCCCCACTTACAGATGAGAAAACAGAGGCCCGGTGAGGTCATGTGACTTTCCCAAGGTCACATGGTCAGGACAGGGTGTTTTGCACTGCATTTCACTGAGCACCCCTCGTGTGGGGCCTGTGATGGGCACAGGCTTGGGAAGATCTTGGCTGAGGAGGGCATACCCTGACCTCCAAAGCCAAAGAGTCAAATCTCAAGTTCACCTTTGACCAGTAGCCGAATCCAGGAGATGAAGTACGGGAGGGGTTTTGCACAGAGTTGGGTCTCAGGGCCAGGTGCCCAGGGACGTTTGGCCTGTGGGCCATGGTAGCCTTTGGCGTCACCAAGAATGAGTGGTATTGTCAGTCCCTGACACAACTGTCCCTAAAAGTGGGAGGGTCTGCCACTTGTTAGTGGCTGCTCCATGTGTGGATGTCCTATCTGCCACCTGCCCTCAGGAAAAGGACCATGTGTCTCTGAGGTCCCTGTAGTATCTGCTATGCCCACTGTGTGACCTTGTCATGGCTCTCATCAGCTTCCTTGCCTGTCTTCCCTCCCCTGCCCCAGGTGCCCCCTTCTGGAAGGTTCCTCCCATCTCTCCATGTGCCCCCACCCCCAGTAGCTCCCAAGGTCCAGACCAGACACTGGCCCTCCCCCAGGTAACCCCAGCAGGACCCCCAGGGTGGGCCCCAACAGACAGACCTTGGTGGAAGCTTTTCCGCTGCTGCCTCAGTTCACACATCTGTCTCTGCTCTCGGTCTCTCTGGCCTAGAAGTCCCAGCCCCTAGCCCTGTGCCTGACACAGAGCAGAGGCCAGACACTGATGTGTGAACTGGCCAGGTAGGGCTTGGGTTCTGCTGAGCAGGTCCACTGTGCCGCCACTTCTCTAAGCAAATGCCACTTGGGTATCACGGCCCAGACTCGAGAACTGCACCAGCCATGAAGCCGGTGGCCAGGGAGAAGGCCATATTTCTCCAGAACGTAAGAAAGTGAACTTTGAAGGAAAATCAACTACAACTAAGATCTTGGCTCTGCCACCCCAGGTGCCGAAACCTTGGAAACTGGTCTCCCTGGCCTTGCTTTCCCCACTTACATGGTGGCAGGTGACACCAGCGCCTCAAGGTTCCCTGAGGCCATGCTGGGATGACCAGGGCCCTCCACTGATGCCACCAGCATGGTGCCTGTTGTTGACCTGGTGGCTCTGCTTTCTTTCCGGAAGCGTATCCTAGGCTGGCACAACTGCCTCAGGCCACGCTAGGGATGTCAACATGCACTGGTCCGAGTGTGCAAAGACTTGGGCCAGATGTCCTGCCCCCAGCGTGAGGAGTATGAGGATGAAGGGCAGCCTAGGTACCACCAGAAAGTGCCCAGTTCCCCTGGGCACATCCCCCTCTGTTCTCGAGTCAGCCACCACCCCCTCCTCAGCCCCAGGTTTCCATGTGGCCTCTCGATGCGGGAGGACACACCTTTCTGCCTGTCACTCCTTCCATACACCTGGGGCTTCTGAAGGGGGGAGGGGACAATGGTGTTGCCTGGAGCAGGGGTAGTGGTGGGAGAGCCCCCCATGGGGCTGGTCTGAAAGCCTTGCCCCTGCTGTGGGTTGACTGTGTCCCCCAAAGTTTAGGTGTGGGAAACTTAACCCCCCCATGCAACAATGGTGGGAGGTATGTCCTAATGAGAGGGGATTAGGTCATGAGGGCTCTGCCCGCAGGAATGGATTGATGTCATTGTGAAGACAACGGGTCTCTTGCTCTCTCTTGCTGGGTAATGCCTTCTGCCATGGGATGATGCAGCAGGAAGACCCTCAGGAGACGTAGCCCCTCAATCTTGGCTTCCCAGAGCCGTAAGTTACTCAGTCTGTGGTATTCCGTTAGTGCACCACAAAGCAGACTGAGCCAGCCCTGCTCAGGGGGCGCGGCCAGCCATTGCCAAGGGAATGGGAGCGACGTGGGTGTGCAGCAGTGAGGGCTGAGGGTAAGTGAACCGGCCTGTCCCAGCGCTGTCCGTGGGACCCAGCCTCCACACCATCTGACCCCAGCCCTCTAGACAAGGAGCCTTCCTGAGACAGGTGCCTGCGAGAGCTGGGGGATGGGTGGTGAGGCACCCGGCTCTGTTCTTGCTGCTCTGCCTGGAGCACCCAGGACCTTGGTTTTCTTTTTGTGAAATGGGATGTCACAATTGTTGACACACAGACTCTGAAGCAGGCCACACCCCAATGTCTCATCCTCCAACAGGACCAGAGCTGGGGGGCATCTGGGTGTGACCACCTAGCTTCCCTTAGCGAACTTTCCTAGGCTGTGTTTCACGAGAGATGTTAACAGGCATGTGTGGGAAAAAAAAGACTTACCAAGTCCTCTTGGAAAAAAAGGCTCACAGTCAAATGTGTTTGGGAAACAAACATGTTATCTCCCTGCTTGGGGATTTACAGTGTGATGTTAGCATGTTAAAGGGTCTGGGGAAACCTGTCAAGCTTTGTTTTTCCCAGTGTTCCACAAATTCATCTGGCTGCAGAACCCTGTTTTCGTGGGACAGCAAATAACAGTGATCTTCAAATATGGTTTTGGAAATGATGCTGTAGGCCAGGGATTGGCAAACTATAGTCCTGGGCCAAATCTGGCCCACCACCTGCTTTTGTAAATAAAGTTTTATTGGAACACGGCAGCCCATTCATTGATGCATTGTCTATGGTGGCTGCCATGATATAGTGGCAGAGTCGAGGGGTTGATACAGAGACCACAAGGCAGAAAATTCCTACTATCTAGCTCTTTAAGAAACAATTTGCTGACACTCGTTTTAAACTAAGGCCTTACGAGACCATTTTGAAGAAATTCAGGCTGGCGTGGGTGTAAAGAGTACCAACCAATTTTACCACCAGGAGCACCTGTAGTTAGGAAGGAAATCTGATGCTATGAAAAGGGGACCCCATATTCCAAACAAAATCCCATTTCTGTGTCTGGATGGGACTTTCCTCCAGGAGGGCCGATGAGTGAGAATGGTCGGAGCAGGTAAAATCTCCAATGCATCACAGCAGCCATTAGAGGGAGCCGTGGTCTAGGTAGGGGACAAGGAGTGGGTGGCCTTGCCTCTGTGGGGGGGCTGTGAGGGGGGCCGGGAGAAGTTGGGGTTTCTCATCAAGGGTCGTCAACCTTAAAATAGATAAACACAGCTGGGGGCAGTTTTCAGTGACGGTGCGCCTTGCTCTACACACCAGATGTGCTTCTGGAGAGAGGCCACAGTCCTCGATGGGCACAGGAGACAGGGATCTGGGGACCATCCCCTCCAGGCCTCTGATCTCAGGGCTGTCAGCACCAGGGCTCAGGGAGAGGACCAAGCTGTCCTGTCGATCCTTCACATGGATCAGTCGCCAAGTCCTGGAGCTGCTGTGCTCTCAGGGCCCCATCTCATCCCCTTCTCCACCTTCAGAGCCAGAAGACAGATCCTCCTCAGCAACTGCCCGATATTTGCATCTGCCAATCTCCCGATCTCCTACCTCCCTGCTCTGGTGTGTCCTACACACCTGCCAGGCAGTGCTCTCTACAGTATGACCTTTGGGGGGTCATGCCTCGCTCCCAGGGATCATCTCTGGCTCTGGTTAGTGCTGCTTCTCTAAGCTGCAGTGCCTGCTTCGGCACTCTCCATAACACGGCGCCTCAATCCATGCATGCCTCAAGTGTCTTGGTCCACGCAGGCTGCTGTAACAGAACATCATAGTCTGGGTGGTTTATGAGCCATGGAAACTTCTCTCTCACAGTTCTGAAGGCTGGAAAGTCCAAGATCAAGGTGCTGGCGGATTTGGTGTATGGTGAGAGCCCACTTCCTGGTTCACAGATTGGCAGCTTCTCACGGGGTCCTCACAGGGTGGAAGGGGCGACAGGTCTCTCTGGGGCCTCCTTTATAAGGGCACCAAACCCATTCATGTGGCTTCGCTCTCATGACCTAAACACCTCCCAAAGGCCCCACCTCCTGATGCCGTCACATTCGGTGATTAGGATTTCCACACAGGAGCTTCGAGAGGACACAAACATTTAGTCCATACCACCAAGGCACCTAATACTCACTCTCCCACCCCGGTGCTGAGCTCCCTGCAGTGAGGCCATCTGCCTGCTCTCACCCTGACCACCCCTCGGCCACCTCCCTCCCCAAAGTCTCCAGGGGGCAGGAAATAGGTGGGCCCTTAAAGCCAATTTCCCTCTCCGAGAAGACTCCCTTCAGCTTTCCTTTTCCTCAGGGGGCTCATTCAACAGGGATGCAGGTGCTGCTACCTAGCTGATATGACAGGTAAGTGACAGCTATGCCTCACCTTCCCCTGCCTCTACCTGTGCAGACACTGGTAATCAATCACAGCACTCTTTCCCCTGAGCCAGAACTCAGACCGCCCCTTGACAAATGTTATTAAAAGTGAACCCTATTTCATGGTTTGGCTGGGGTGGAAACTGAGGCCCTGGGAGGGTAGGTGACTGACCCAAAGTCACATGGCCATTTGAAGCAGAGCCAGGTTTAGATCTGTTCTCCTCATCCTGGCCCAGGGCTCTACATACGACAGGCCATCTGCAAACTCCAGACCCACGTGTGGAAGTTGGATCCTGCCTCAAACAAGCAGGAGACACTTAGCTCCACAGTGGCCCGTGTTTATGGGATGAGATCTGACCCCCTCCCTGCCTGTCTGTTCGGTGGGTATGATTGTAGTGGGCTAACAACAGGGAGGCGTCCATCCAGACAGCCAGAGTTGGGGCAGTGTTGGAGAGGATTTGGATGTAGGGCACAGCCCGGGCTACTGACTCAGGGCACCTTGGCCTTGACTCCCAGCTCGTAGGCGCAGGAGGCTCAGCAAATAAACAGAAAGACGTCCACTGGCACTTACTGAGCACCTATCATTGGCCAGAAACAGAGCCCAGCACTCAACACAAGTTACTTCCTGTGCTCCTCACCACTATTGGAGGCAGCAATATTAGCCCACTTTACAGACTAGACCGCAGAGGCACAGAGAGAAACAGGATTTTGCTGAGACAGAGGCAGGGAACGTGAGTGAAGCAGCAGCCCAGAGCTCAACACGCTGGGATGAGCGCTATTACTGGTCTACACTGCTGTCCTTGCCTGGCGAGGCCCCAGGGTGGGTCTGGGGCCTGTTTAAAGAAACTGGCAGCCGCACACCAAGTTGGCTGGAGTCCGAGAGAGCCTGGAGCACTTGCCTCATTGCAGCCGACCTGACCCCTGGCCTCTCTCTGCCTGACCCCTGAGACTCTAACGGCCTTCCGCAGGAAGGCAGGGGGCTGAGGGTGGGCTGGTCGGCTTGGCAGTGGACAGCGCTGCCCGGGGAGACCTGCCCGTGTGGCATCAAGAGGGAGCTGAGTAAACAGCCCTCTCTCTCCGGAAAACGACGCTGCTGATCCCGGAGTTAAAAATAGAGGCATATCGATCGGGGGCCTGTGCCCAGCGCAAGTTATCAGGGCTTCACTGGCAAAATGACTAGCCTGAGTCAGCCCCTCAGGTAATTTATTTTTCCACTCAGCTGGCCAGGAAGCGTCCTCCGCACATCCTGGGCTGTGCAAATGAGGTGCCTCATGTCCCCCAGCACCACGGCTCTCTTGCCAGGACGCCCCTGCCTGGGGGTGGGCATGGGGGGCTGCCCTTCCTTCCTGGCTTGGTCCAGACACTGCCCAATTTCCCCAGTAACTAGTAACACCTGGCAACGTCTGCTCGGAAGGACCAGCTTGCAGCCCCAGCCCACGGCTCAGAGCTCAGCACGGAGCTCCTGTTACTACCTGCGTGGCCCCACTGGTGGGGGGAGCCCCGAACACTCTCTCCCCCATGATACAATAGAAGTCAGACCGGGCGCCTGCCCTGGGTGGGCTTCAGCCTTCTCCGAGAGGATCCCAGGCCACGGGGATGAGTGAGGGGACCAGGCACTTGCTCATCTGCCAAAGACCTGGAACCATGTGGTTTCCGAATCTATGCCTTGCCTGGGGGTGCAGGTTCCCCTCCATGTGGACCCCTTCAGGCTTCCTCTTCCCCAGGGCATCTCATCCATCCAGCATGCAGGTGTCACCACTTAGCTGGTATATTGGGCTGAATAGTATCCGCACAAAATTCATGGCTACCTGGAAGCACAGAATGTCACCTTATTTGGAAATAGGGCCTTTAAGATGAGGTCATGCTGCATTAGGGTGGTCCTAGATGCAACAGCTGGGAGACACCCAGAGACACAGTGGGAGAAGGCCTTGTGGAGACAAAGGCAGAGATCAAAGTGATATAGCTACAAGCCAAGGGGTTCTGGGGACGGCCAGGAGCCTCCAGAGGCTGAGAGAGGCTTGGCACACGTTCTCCCTCAGAGCCCCTGGAAGGACCCAACCCTGCCCAGACTTTGATCTTGGACTTCCGGCCTCCTGAACTGAGAGAGTAAGTGCCTGTTAAGCCACCCAGTCTTACGGCATTCAGGGGTCAACGTACCCTTTGTAGAATGCCACCAAGCCCCCGCCAGGATGGCACGGAAGCACAGGCAATCCCCCTACCTCCCGGCTTGGAATCAGAAGTGCTGCAGCTGACAAGCAGATCACTTTCCGAAGCCTCCATTTTCATTATTGTTGGAACAATAATCCAACCCTATGGGTGGGCTGTGTCCACCTGGGTGGAAGAGCTTTGTAAACTCCAAGGTGCACCTAGCTGCAAGGGCAACGGGGTTCTGGGGTGCAGGGCCCTGGTGCTCTGAGGGTTAAGCAGGTGCCTTGGCAAATGATTCTCTCCAGTTTTTCAGGGATCCCCAGCAATGCTAACCCCACTCCTGTGTGCTGCTCCATTAGGTTTGCCCGGTGCAAGGACTTGAGCCCCGTCCAGGGGGCTACAGCGCAGAACCCGAAACACGAATGTGGCTTAAAATGAAGACATTGCTTCCTGGCAGAACACGGTCAAGAGGCAGGCAGTGGTGGATTCGTGCACCGGCTGCCTGTTCTTCAGAAGAGCTGGGGCTGGGCTGGGCCTGAGCTGCAGGGAAGGGGGGTGTCTGTACAAAGAGCTGGACACAGACGTGGTTTCTTACCAGTCTGGGCTCTTGGCTAGCCCTGGCGGCCTTTCATTTTTGTCTTCCGTTTCTCTTCTGTCTTTAGCAACCTTCCTTCCTGCTATGGGCTGAATGTTTGTGTCCTTTCCAAAACTTACAAGCTGAAACCTAAACCTCAAGGGCACAGAATCAGGAGGTGGGGCCTTTGGGTGGTGATCAGGTCATGGGGATGGAGCCCTCATGAATGGGATGAGTGCCCATATAAAAGAGGCCGGAGAGAGACCCCTTACCCCTTCTACCATGTAAGGACACAGCGAGAAGATGGTT
>CAUYRT010009090.1:0-20735 GCA_963574885.1 Lepilemur ruficaudatus | reverse complement strand
TGCCCGGCTAATTTTTTACATATATTTTTAGTTGGCCAATTAATTTCTTTCTATTTTTAGTAGAGATGGGGTCTCGCTCTTGCTCAGGCTAGTCTCGAACTCCTGACCTTGAGCGATCCACCCACCTCGGCCTCCTAGAGTGCTAGGATTACAGGCGTGAGCCACCGCACCCTTGTTTTTAAAATTTTAATGTGAGGAATTCTTAAAGGAAATTTTATATTTTCAATCCCTATTACTCTATTATGAACATCCTTAAATAACTAATGACATGAGAACATCCCTAGCACCCCCTAATAAATACATATACATCAAAGTAAATGACCATAGGGAAGGGCATTAATCTAAGATTCAGGAGGCTGGATTCCAGGGTTAGCTCTGTCATGCATTTGCAAGGTGTTTTTGGATACATCACAAAGCTTCTCTGAGGCCAAGACTGACTGGCTCTCTCAAGTCCTAGCCAGCTATAAAATGCTATGATTCTGTTTCCGATTTTAAGAAAGCTGAGCAGAGACTGAAGAGACTTGCTTCTAGAGACACATTTATGGTATTATTTAGGTTAATGACTATGCTTAAACAAGCAATTTTATTGTCTCACTATTCTAGTTCAATAGAAAGCTTCTGATAACATGCAAGCTCAGGAGGTTAACATAATTTTCTACTGTGAATATCAGGAGAAACGAAAATAGATTTAGGCATTACACATGGGATTATGTCATCCCACTCAGTGAATACAGTTTCCTTTCTCTGTCTTAAAATTACAGAGCTGGTTTTATTGTCAGCCATTTACAGCACTTCCATTGAGAGCTAGGCTTGAGTTTCAGAGTAGGTAACCATGGGCACACCACCCACTACTTATAAACAGCAAGGATCTAGATAAAACATGTCTTGACCACCTTCCATATGACAAAAGAGTACGTAGGTTACGCTTCAGGGTATTTTCTTTAGGAGAAAAAAAACCCAAATGTTCTAATCATAAAATCTTTAAATACTTTTTACTTTTAAATCTGCACGAGTAAATTCTAAGAATTTTTTTAAAAGACCATTATTATTACCATTCAAAAGCATTTGAATTTTTAGGCTGTGACAAGAAAATACTCTTCAAACAATTAAATTCCAATTAATATTTTGATGGGACAATTCATTTAAACATTTTGCTATAGCTTTTTTTGGGCCCTGATGCCCTCCTTGTTTTTTCCTTCATAGATTCAGGTAATACATGTAAAATACTAAAATACAGAACAGGAAACAGAAAGACCTGAGATACACTTATAATAATTTAATAGATGATAAATAAAACAATTCTAAAAAATAAGAACAGGATAGATTATTCATTTAATTAACTAGAATATTTTGATATTTAGTTCTAATACTGTACAAGTTCTCACATGACATGTTAGATAAAAAGTAGAAGTATAGTTACATGCAAACAGATAAATAATTTTAAAATATTAAAAATACAGATACATGTAACTAATCTCAGGTTATAAAATGATTTTTTCAAAATCATAAGACAATGAAAAATTACTAATTACTGAGGATAAAATCAGTGGATCTAACTACAGAAAATCTTGTATATTGAAAAAAATCAATGAGCTGAGCATGGTGGCAAATGAGTCCCAGCAACTTGGGAGGCTGAGGCAGGAGAGCTGCTTGAGCCCAGGAGTCAGAGGCTGCAGTGAGCTGATTGTGTCACTGCATTCCAGACTGGGTGAGAGAGTAAGACCCGTCTCAAAAAAACAAAAAACAAAAAAACAACAAAAAAAAAAAAAAAAAAAAGAAAAGAAAAATCAAATTATAAAAAAAATTTAAAAGATAAATGAAGAACTGAGAAAAATATATGCAATAAACCTGACAAAAAATTTTATTGTTCATAATTGATAAATGGCATTAAAAATTTTTAATTATAAAAATTTCTTCATATAAATTAGTAGATTCAAACAAATAATCTACTGGCCTATCGAAAAATGACAAAGACATGATCAAAATTCAAAGAAATACAAATTATCAGTAAAAATGTTCAATGTCATGAGTTATCAAATACGAATTAAAGCAAAATGTAATCACTCATAAGCTTTATGTGAACTTGGGAAGACTAGTTAAAATCTGTTATTTTTTTCCATCCATAAAACAAGAAAGATAATAGTTTGTATTTCTTAAGGTTGTTATGAGAATCAAGTGAGTTAATACAATGTATTGCATGATATATAAGTGCTTAATAAATGTTAGCTGCCAAAATTATTTTTTTGCCTATAACAATGACAAAAATAAAAATAACACTCAATGCTGACTAGAGTTTACACTCTCATATACTACTTACATGATAATAAATTGGTTCAAGCTTTCCAGAAATTATTCTGGCAAGATTATCAAGAAAATTAAAAGAACCAATGCTTTCATTCATGAATTTCACTTCTTGTAATCTATCCTAAGGAAACAACCAGACAGATGGATAAAGATTTACATATAGGAATATCCACTATTGCTATTTATAACCTAAATAACAAACATATGGGAATGGTAAAGTGAATAAGGTACATTCAGATACATAATGTATACTATGAAGCTATTAAAAATCATGTTTGTAAGGAATACATGATATGCCATAAAATGATAAGTAAAAAATATTACAATAATCACAATTTTACTTAAATTATTATGTATATATACAGAAAAAGGACAGGACGAAAAGGCAGTGATATATTAATAGTAGTTATCTCTAGGATATAAGTTTTATACTATTCTTTACTTTTCTATATTTTCTTAATTTTCTAACATACTAGCACTTCTTTTATAATCAGTAAATGAAGAAACTTTAAAAATTGAGGAAAATGGAACCAGTCATTTTTTTAATCAATTTTGATATATTCATTTATCTCTGAAAAATCTTTTTTAAATAATGTACACAAATATATATACTCATCTACACTGTAATTGAAGAAGCTTTATAAACCTGAAGCCATCCATTTTTTCTTTAGATTTCTGTTCCACAGAGCTGGTATGCAAAATCCAGTTAGTATGCAAAACATTGGTGGTAACTATGTACACTAAGCTACTGAGACTTTAATTTTGGGATAAGAAATTAATTTTCTTTAACCATTATTAAACCAAAAAATAAAAATGGGCCAGGTGTGGTGGCTCACACCTTTAATTCTAGCACTCTGGGAGGCTGAGGCGGGAGGATAGCTTGAGCTTAGGAGGTCTAGACCAGCCTGAGCAAGAGCAAGACCAGTCTCTGTTAAAAATAGAAAGAAAAAATAGCCAGGCATGGTGGTGCGTGTCTGTAGTCCCAGCTACTTGACAGGCTGAAGCAGGGGCATCACTTGAGCCCAGGAGTTTGAGGTTGCAGTGAGCTATGATTATACCTCTGCATTCTAGCCAGGACAACAGAGCAAGACTCTTTCTCAAAAATAAATAAATAACTACAAATAAATAAAAATGAACATTTTTTTCTCACGAACAATCTTTAAATGGTATTTAAATTTGAATTGTATCTGTAAATAAATCACATTATTATTTAAATTTTTAGTTTTTTCTAGGATTAGTGTGTGTACATGGCAGGCATGTACATTTGTGTGTGGTTGGGTGGAATGGTTTCTTCTTACTCTGTATTCTTATCTGATATCTCTTAGAATATGTACTATAGCTGTTACTGCTACTACTACTTCTACTATTATTAATATAATTAAGAGCTTACTACATGTTAAGTTCATAGTACTTCCTAAGTCCTATCATGAGGTATGTTCTATTATTCATTTTACAGATGAGGAAACTGAGCCATAAAGAGGTAAAGAAACTTGCAGTAAGGCTACTTAGCTAGTAGGCGGCAGAGCTGGGATCTGAACCCTGCCTATTTAGCTCCAGGATCAAAGTTCTTAATCACCATGTGACATCAACTACTATGAATAAAAGCACAATAAAAGATGGCAAGCATCAAAATTACTTACAAGATTCTAAGTTGCATAAGCACTTTAAAACACTACAGATCATATTAACAGAATCTGAAGTGATTTTTAGAATTACTTAGGAAAAATAAACAAGAAGCAAAAAAGTAAAACTAAATTCTTTAAAGGTGCTTTAAAGTGTGTATACAGAAAATCAGGCATATAAGGGTGGGGACAGCTGCAAAAGTATATATTTCAGGAGAAGGATTTTGAAGCTAAGGGTTGGAAGGCACAGATTTTAGCCCTGGTGCAATTTAATCTAATTAATAGCATAAATTCAGGAAAATTACTTAAATCTTCTAGGTATGATACCTTTTCTGATCTTCTGAATAGGACTGAAAATAACTCAGAACACAGAAAAGATGGAAATCACCAATTAAAACCAATATGACAAAGACAGTAGTGTTATAACAGGTTGAGTAGGAATGGATGGTTTCTAAATGTCTCCACTACACTTGTGAATGCACTGTTCACAGGTGAGTGGCAGGTGACTGATATTCATGTCATCCTCCCCCTTTACTCCCTACCCCAGCAGTTACTACAGTGCAAAGCACTGCTTATACTTTTTTCCCTCTCCTCCACTTAACATGGCTTTAATAATTCCTTTCTTCTATCATTTAAGTAATTCCCAAGGTAAAGAACTCACTTACAATTCTTCATATAATGAATTGTATTCCTGGAATTGATCATGTTGTAATTCGGTATAAAATTATTTTAGAAGTCATATATATGTAAGACAGAATGATGCTTCACTAAAAGATTTTTAAGTATACTATCTGACGTATGGTGGAATTAAGTTTCCATGTAACTATTACTCATTATTCAAATTCTCCAAATAAATTTCAAATTATTGGAAACTGGATATATACACATAGCTATAGATATTATAAATTAGATATTACATTTAAATATACATTACATACTAGATTCAGAATAACATGCAGCAAAGACAAAATCTCTATGTTACACAAATAGAAACTAGTTGTTCACTGGCATTTTAATTCACAAAGGAAATTTTACTTTGGCGGTAAGTCAGCTCAGTCTTTCTGTATGAAAATTTAGGTCTCAACCTACAGTTACTATAGAGGCAGCCCACCTGCTTCCTATCCTGTTATGAGCTGTAGCTCAAAGCCTAGTTAACAAAGTGTCCCCACTGCAGCTTAAGTACCCTCTCAAGTCATCAGAGTAAACCTTAGGGAGCTGAACACCAGCATCCCCCAACATCAAGGGGTTTCTATTATACCGTGAGCTCCTCCCTTTAGCAGCTGGAGGTATGTGGGAGCCAGGGCATGGTGGACACATTATTGACATCCACAGTCTGCAAGTATATCCCATTTTCTTTTCTTTTCTTTTTTTCTTTTTTTTAAGAGATGGGATCTCACTCTTGCTCTTGCTCAGGCTGGGCTCGAACTCCTGCCATTTTAAAGAGAGAATTTTTAACTTTAAAAGGCAGATTTATGTATTATAATATGCATCATGAAACTATTCATGATATCAATAGAGTAGGCATATTCAATCTGGTCGATTGGGCAAATTCTTACAGCTGAAGGTAATGGAGCAGACCTTTTTAGGTGAGGCCTTTCTGACAGTGATAAAACCCCGGGTGCCCTAGTAGGGTGGGGTTCTTTACCATTTGCTGTTGATTTTGTTTGACTGCTCTACTAGTGGCTAAGTGAGGCTTCTCGGTCATTACTTATCTGTTCTGTTTTCCAGATCTATTTAAATTAAGCATTTTACAATTGTGTCATTAGTTTTTAAAAGCACATTGCTTATAAGTTTATTAGGTAAAAATTAGCTTAAGCTATATCTGACCTACATTAAAGTACTTCTTTTTTTTTTCAGACATGGTCTCACTCTGTTGCCCAGGCTGCAGTGCAGTGGTACAATTATAGCTCACAGCAACCTTGAACTCCTAGGCTCAAGAAATCCTTCTGCCTCAGCTTCTTGAATAGCTGGGACTATAGGTGTGTGCCACCATGCCCTGCTAATTTTTTAAATTTTTTGGTAGAGACAGTGTCTTGCTATGTTGCCCAAGCTGTTTTCAAACTCTTGGCCTCAAGTGATCCTCTTGCCTTGGCCTCCCAAAGTGCTGGGCTTACAGGTGTCACTACAGCCTTTGACTATAATAGCAATAATATTAATACATGAGTACCAGGTCAGACCTAGGGGGAAAAATACATATATATATATATACACATACATATATATGCATATTAAATAACGTCATCAACCAAGATGGTTCTCAAGTGATCTGTCCAATATAGTTAAAAAACAAAAAATTTAAAGAATGAAGCAGCTACCACTTCCTTTTGAGGAAATAATGCAGACTTTATGACTAGGAGGTTTTCCTCTTGTTTTAGATACATTTTCCTTTATGTAATTTTATTCATTACTTTTAGTTACCATTTTAGGTTACTTCTCAAAAATTATTTCCCTTTGCTAACCTTTAATTACTTCTAGATTATTATTAGGCACTGCCTCCTTTTTCCTCTCTCTCCACTCCATTGCCTCAATCTATTAGTCATTATTTGGCTCTTATCTATGGATCTGATATTTTTAAGCCTTCATTATACGCTGGCTCTTTCAATTTCAGTTGATTTTTAAAATTCTTCCAATCATCTCATATTTTCCTAATTCATAATTTTTCCTATTCTTCTTCCTTTTGGCCTATCATTTAAAATAACTTCACCTAACATGTAAAAGATATTTAATTTCATTCTTTCCTATACATTAATGCAAAAGGATACACTGCTTTAATCAGCAGCATTAAAATCATGTTCTTATAATATACAAGACAAATTTTAAATATTAAACAAAAGTGAAAATTGTCACTACTACAAAAAGCTTCTGAAGACATTGGTAAAGCATGTTCTTGCTGTCACATTGAGAATCTATATAATTAACAATAACTAATAAGAATAAAGAATGGGAAGAAAGCATTTTCTTTAAACACAAGAGAAAAAAGGTGATAATATATCTTAGAAGAAATCACTACTTCTATGAACAAATAATACAGTAAAATCCACTCTTAGGTAAAAATGTATACTATGGTACATTTATTATTTACTCATTTATTTATTTATGTATCATGTCATACATATATATTCTGCATTAATATGTTAAAATAAAAGTGAATATTAAAAAAAAGAAAATTTTACCATTCCTCAGCTATGTAAATCAAGCCTTACTTTCTAAATATCAAACCAGTTGCTTATAAACAAGGAGGACTTGAGAAACTTCTAGTAACATAAATAAAAATTTATTTTTAAAGGGCCACAAGATGAGCAGTTAATTAAAACATAAACACACACACACACACACACACACACACACACACACACACA
The DNA here is from genome assembly GCA_963574885.1 of Lepilemur ruficaudatus. Classification (NCBI taxonomy): domain Eukaryota; kingdom Metazoa; phylum Chordata; class Mammalia; order Primates; family Lepilemuridae; genus Lepilemur; species Lepilemur ruficaudatus. The sequence continues at coordinate 13,450 of CAUYRT010009090.1, read as the reverse complement.
CAACTTTCTTTAGGTTGCTGAAATACCAAGTTTTTAGTTCTCCATTAAAAATAAAACAAAACCCTGATTATAAGCTTGCAAATCATTTGAAGATGTGAAAGACTGTCTGCATTTCAGCCTAGATCAAAGCCAGTGAAGAAATCATTTCTTCTTCTTCCAACTCAAAGTATGTTTAGGAGAAGGACATCAGATAGAAGTGGTAATGCCAATCTAACCAGTTTTAAAATACAAAGTGCTTCTAGCAATATTTGGATACATATAATTTGACAAAAACATTTTATAAACCTAAGCTTTGAAAAATAGAAAATATAAGCCCCAACAAAAAGCTTAATTTGTAATTGAAAAAATAATATTTTGTAGGGAAAAAAGCGTCCTTCCAAAAAGAGACAAAAATGACTTTTATTTCCCAAGAGAATTATGCCACTTTTATAAAACAAAATTACAGTCACCACAAATTGCTTTCAACAATTCCATTGCTTCTTCATTTGACCACTTGAAAATCAAAATTCTTTCAGATTATAAATATAACTTTTTATAACTCTGTTATTACGTACTGTGAATGGGGAAAGTGGGCCAATCTTGCGGCCGTAGCGTCGAACGGCCTCTCTGATGTGGCAGGGCTGGATGGCATCGCTGTGAGCCTCAACACCACAGGCCGCAGTGCTCTGTGACAGAAAAACACATAAATTGTCACTAAATCAAAAACACACAACAGAACTACAGTGTATAAAATATGAAAATAAACCTTTATAAAATGGACCATTTTTTCCCTTAGGATGCACATCACTGCTGCCATATACTACATCTAAAAAAAAGTTCCATTAACAAATCAAAGATGACTTTTACATGACCCCTTCCTAGCAGACCTACCAAATGTGATTTTTATGCCCACAATATTTCACCTAAGCCTGCATGTCAAGATATAGGAGAATATAGCCACTTATGTGCATATGAAAAGTGTCATGGGAGCTTGTTGAAAGAACCACAGGAAGTTATTTTTTTTTAAAAAAAAATTTTAGCATTTATTATTATAAATATTTCTTGGGAGCTTCTTGGGCATATTTCTGAAATAACTTAAGGGTCATCAACTTAAAATAAAAAATGTAAAATTGCTATATATTTATTTATCATAGTGGAAACTAACGTAAAAGATCATTTCAACTTGGTTCCTAATTTTCTAGATGTCTTTAGGACAAAACAGAAACAAAAACTTTCCATTTTAATCTGCCTAATCTGTAAAAGGCAGGTTTGAAAGCACAAAAAGACATAAAAAAGAGAAAGATTATTTGCAATAAAAGTATGAATGCTACCTCAAAAAATGACAGATGTGTGTGCATGTGTATATGTATGTAACATGATTTTTCAAAAATAATTAAAATGCCTCATGGTTCAATTGCAAGCCCTGACTTCCCAACTACCTTGGGTCCAGATCCCAATCCTATCAGTTATCAGCTCTGTCAAGTTTCCTAATATCTAGGGCCTTAGTTTCCTCATCTATAAATTGGTATAACAATTATAACTGCTTTATAGGATTCTTGAGAAAATTAAATGAGTTGCAATATGTAAACCACTTAGAACAATGCCCAATACATGTTACCTATTAATATTATCAGGTTATTATTTAAATAAAGTATTAAAAATGGAACCTCCATCTTCTTGAAATTGTAAGCTAATTTACTATAAAGCATAGTAGGTATCAGATGTCAGGTCATCACCCTTTCAAGAGAAAGAAATATTCAACTTGACTATTACTATAACTGTGGTTTAGAAGTCATTTGTAGCCTATAATTAATATTATTTGTTTTTCTGATAATTACTACAGTTTTTACTCTCATAAGTCTTTGTAAGGAATATAACTCTACGGATAGCATCCTCTTTTGATAGCAATTTGACAAAATCTTATCAAAATGAAAAAGTACAACCTCTTCAACTCAGCAGTTTCACCTGTAAAAATTTATCCTACAAATATATTACACAGATACAAAATAAAACATATATACAAAGGTATTTATTATAGCACTAATTGCATTGATGAAGAGTTCCTCAGTGAAGGACTGGTTAATAAATTATGATACATCTATTCAAGAAACGGAAAGCACAGCAACCACTGAAAAAAATGAAGCAGTTCCATACATACCCTGTGGAACTATCTCTACAATATATTATGTGAAAAAAAATACAAGGTATCCAACTGGGTGGTACTATGTTACCATTTGTTGACAAAAAGGAAGGCCGAACATTATATACTCATTTAAGCATAGAATATCTCTGCAAAGGGTACACCAAAAATCAGTTAACAGTGCTTATCTTTTGGAGGGTAAATGGGTAGCTGGAAGACAGGGCTTAGAGGGAGAATTATTACTCATTGTTTATCCGTGTCTACTTTAAAATATATTTTTTAAAGCATCGGTATGCTTTTCTTATTACTAACTAGTAAAATAATTTAAAAGTGTCCACAAACCAAAGACTGTCTGCTAATTATCCAAGTTGAACCTGACATAAGACTTAAAATATAAAACAATACAGATCTTGATTATTTTTTATTATTTTAACAAGATTTGAAATAAGTCAAATAAAACTTTAGGTATATTTCTCAATTTCATTCCAACAATACTCTAAATAATATATCGTCATTGCTTATGATAACATGGATTAAGTTATTTTAACCCTCACTTGGCACTGATATAAAAGTGGACAGGATTTCTTTGAGTGTTTTCTTAATTCTCATTACAAATTCTTTGTTTCAGTTGTAATATATTAGAATAAATGCAATTGGCAGGTCCCCAGATGTGAGTAAAGACTCTTCTGTGAGTCAATTCTGCTCCACAATATGAATATGACCAATATATGCTCATTCACTGAGTCAATTCTGCTCCACAATATGAATATGACCAATATATGCTCATTCACTCTCCAGTAAAACAGGTGTTTGTGAAGTAGGTTTGAGGGCACTCTATACTTTGGTGAAAACGCATGCAAATATTTAGCTGGATTTGGAATCTAAATAGAGTAAGTCTTCCAGCAGAAACTCAACTGGAAATACAGACAGAGATATCAAGAGGGGTCACTAACCTGTATACTAAGTAGAGTAAGAAGTTCCTGTGTGTTCTTCTATGGCATCTCCTAAATTCACTCCTTCCTCTTTGCAAATTGTATTTATTTTTCATTTCTTTTCTCTATGGCCAATATAAATAATACTTTTCCTCTGCATTCCCAAATAAATTTGGTTTTGGTATGGAACATTTTGGTCAAAATCTCTCAGAACCTCTGCCATGGCAATCAAATAGGATTTGGGAATGCTGAACCAGGAGCCTGCTATAGTAAATCAATCTTCATGTTCTTTCAAAATTCATGTGTTGAAATCCTAACCCTCAAGGTGATGGTATTAGGATGTGGGGGCCTTTGGAAAGGAGATTAAGTCGTGAGGGTGGATCTCTCATGAGTGGTATTAGTGCCCTAATAAAAGAAGTCAGAGAAAGACCCCTCAACCCTTTCGCCATGCAAGGTCAGAGTGAAAAGATGACTATGAACCAGGAACGGGGCCTTTACCAGATACTGAATTTGCCAGTGCCTAGATCTTAGACTTCCCAGCCTCTAAAACTGTGAGAAATACATTCCTATTGTTTATAAGCCATCAAGTTTACAGTATTTTGTTACAGCAGTCCAAATGGACTAAGATAGAAGCATAAGTTAGAAACTACTTTGTGATTGCTATTTATAAGATGGGGAGACAAGTAAGACAGTCTGGTCAAATCATGCTATCTTTGCCAAAAGGGTGATGTTAACTTATACAAAAATAAAAATATTCTATTTAATCAACAATGTCATTAAGTTTTCCATTTTGCCAATTTCAGGTTCATCTGCTATAATTCAGTAACTGCTAACATTAACATAATGAAGTTACCAAATGCATTTTTACACTTGTTTGATCTGCCCATTGAGTTCTTTGGAAGGGAGCCTTTAAATCTGAAATGGCATATTCCTAGTATTTTTTTCACCTCAACAAATATCCTCATAGCCCCTTCATCTGTCAATATCCAGTCCTTTACCGAGGTGCTCATAATCTGTTCAAATTAAAACTTTATCTCAAGTTTAGAATTTTGAATTAAGCAGTGACTCTAGAATTTTAATAATATTCTTCAAAATTCTTTTGGAACAATTAACACTAAATTTAAATATTTATTCTCTGATATTAAGAATATTGTATTTGCTATAAGCACATATGATGAGTGTTAGATTTATTTATGTGTTCATCATTCCCATCCTGATTATATCCACATTCATATTTTAAAGAAAATATTCTTTAAATTTTCAAAAACTAAACCTATGTATTTGACAAAATACAGAGTCCTGCTGTCTGTAGAGGGTTTGCAGAAATCTCTGGGGGGCCAAATTCTATATTTCCTTAAAAAAATATGAGGTGTTTGGTAAAGTTCTTCTCTGTATGTCAGGTCCTCTTCCTCTTGGCTGCATTCATATTCCATTCTTGTATTCTTCCATTTCCTCTTTCTTTATGTCTTTTTAGCCAGAAATTGATGCTGGGTACTGGAAGTTGGAGTTCTACACATTTTCTGGATTTGACTGTTGCCCCCCTGTTTGTCTTTGCTGGTTTATACAGAACAGAATCTCTTAGCAGTCTGAACTCTCAACTGTGGTCAAGGAGTTACACTAAAACTTGTGTTGCCCTTGGATCTCTTACAAATATTAGTACCTGTTCTGACGCTTTTCTTCCCAACTGAAAAATTCTTGGCAAGGTACAATGTCCCATCCTGTCTCAGCCTTCTCCTTACCAGAGTCAGTGTTTAAGAAGGACCTAGAATCTCAGGTCTGCCTTCTTATTCTTTCCACATCTATAATATTACATGGACTAGATTTTTTTGCTAAAATTGAAGTCTTAGAGAGGAGTAATGCATATCTCAGATTAGAGCAAATGAAAAGTTAGTACTACTATTACTATTATAATATTCCTGTCACTTGCTGACCATAAGGCTGATATATAAGCTGGCCAAGGAAGTGTCCTTTTTCTCTTCATTGTTGTATATATATAGCCTTTCCAGAGCTTCATCCTTATAGAAAATTTCTTTTCAGATGAATGTGGGCCATTCATTGGCCAAAGGGTTTAGTATATAATATAGTTAATTTTTTCATTTCAAAGCTTAATTGAGATGGTAATTGTTAAAACTGTAGTTCTATATAACTAGGAGAAGCTTCTCTTTAAGCAAATTAAAACTAGAAAAGTTATTTAAGGAGAGGACAACAGAGAATCACGGTATTCAAGGATGCACACATTATTAAATTTGGATGGGACGTAAGAAACCATCCACTCTAAACTATTCCAACTCCTACCCCATTTTAGAGATGAGAGAGTGAAGATAAGGGACATGCTCAAAGTTACAATAATAGTATTACAGCTATAGCTATATATCAAATATCTTGGCTTCTATTAGACATAGCTGGCATATATTAAGTAGTAGAGACTTTATTGTTTTATGTAGAATGTATTGTACCATGATACCACCATAGATGAAGTTTTCAGTGAGTAAAACATCAAAATATATAGAGTATGAATATAGCAAGATGTGCATAAATAAGTGGAAAAATAATTAATGTCTTTGAAGTGGGGCATTATTAATTCTGATGTCACTAATTCCAAATTTAGGAGAAATCAGACACGTACTAGGCTAATACTTTACTCAGGAAACCTTTGCTGTAAAATGAATTTAATGGTTTTCAACAAGATCAGGAGAAAAATGTTTAAATGTTCAAGAGAACAATTTCAAGAATTTCCAAAAATCTATAAAGAATTATTTTATGTATACATAATCACTAGGTTAATTACAACTTCTCACATACTTTGTAAAGAAAATCTACTGAAGAAGTCTTTTGGGTAACATTTACAACCATAGTTGGTAACAGTGTTACTGAATGAGCTGAAATTCTTTAAAACTACTTTGTAATAGAAAAATTCCTTGTAGTTTAGACTTACCCTTAATAAATAAGCAGTGAGCTCTGCTGTTTTGTAAATGAAAGGGGAAACCAGAAATGAGACTGAAATTTAAATTTGCTTACTATGAACTATAAGATTATATCTTGGCATGATTCTACTACTTGTAATGGTAAATAGCTGTTATTGTACCAAGGGAGTTTTAGATAAAAGTAGAAGCTTTGAAGAAATAATAACAAAACCAAGCACACAAAAGCACTGGAGGCTGATCAAAAGCAGGCAGAAACTGGAAAGGGGAGTGTCTACTTTTAGAAGGGAAGGGAATGGTAGTAGGTTGAGTTTCCTGTTTTTCCCGTTTTATCCTAAGGGCAGGATTCAGTTAAGTCCAGAGGATAGCTAAAATACAACCTCAGAGGCTAGACAAACTAGAGGCCAAGTTTGGGGAAATCACAGTAGGTGTAAAGTGAGAAAGGAAATCCCAAAAAGGACAAAATGAAAGAGGGTGAGCCATCCATTTCATGTTAATAGATGTTATGGTCAAACTACTGAAAATCAAAAATAAAGATACAATTCTGAAAGCATCTAGAAAAAATACATGGCATACAAGGAAAAATAAGACAAATCTACTAACTCAACAAAAAATAATATAAATCTACTGATTAAAAACAATGGAATGACATTACATTACTGGAAAATAAAACTTTTAACTCAGACTTCTATATACAGTGAAATATCTTCTCAGAATGAAGGAAAAGTAAAGACACTTTCAGAAATATGAAAACTAAGATAACAACCTGCACTACAACAAATATTAACAAAATTCAGCAAAACATGAAAGAAAAATGATACCAGAAGAAAACTCTAGTCATTAAAAAGAAATAAAGAACAATGGGAATGGTAAATATTAAACTCTATTTTTTCTCTTAGTTTCATAAAAATACATTTTACTATAAGGCAAAATTATAGTATTGTGGTTTATAACATATATAGATGTAATATGTATGACAATTATAGCCTAAAGGACAGGAGTAAAGTAGATGGACTTATATATAAATACAAGAGTCTTACATTTTCTTTGAGTGAAGTAATAACAATTCCAAGTACACTGAAAATTTATGGATGTATTTTGTAATTCTTAGCATAACCACCAGAAAAAAGGATATAAAAAGATCTTACAAAGAAATCAATATATAAATTAAAATAAATTTCTAAAAAAGCATAGTTAATCCAAAAGAAGCCAGGAAAGAGAAACAAAGAGACAAAAAATAAAGGGAATAAACAGAAAACAAATAGCAAAATAGTCAACCTGTATCCAATGACGTGAATAAATACTTTAAATGTCACAGAATTATAGAATACAGTTAAAAGATACAGGCAGAGGCCAGGCGCAGTGCCTCAGGCCTGTAATCCTAACACCCTGGGAGGCCGAGGGGTAGGATCTCTTGAGGTCAGGAGTTCGAGACCAGCCTGAGCATGAGTGAGACCCTGTCTCTACTAAAAACAGAAAAATTAGTCGGGTGTGGTGGCAGGTGCCTGTAGTCCCAGCTACTCAGGAGACTGAATTAGAAGGATCGCTTGAGCTCAGGAGTTTCAGGCTGCAGTGAGCTTGGCTGACTCTAGCCCAGGCGACAGAGTGAGACTCTGTCTCAAAAAAAAAAAAAAAAAAGATACAGCAGAAAAAAAGGATAAAGAAGCAAGACCCAACTATTTGCTGACTACAAGAGATGCGCTTTAAATATATTATATTTATCTTTCAATACAGACACACCTCCTTTTATTGTGCTTTGATTTATTGTGCTTTACGGATACACTATTTTTTACAAATTGAAGGTTTGTGGCAAACCTGTGTTGAGCAAGTCCATTTTTCCAATAGCATGTGTCCTACTTTGTGTCTCTGTGTCATATTTTGGTAATTCTTGCAATATTTCGAATTTTTTCATATATTTTATCTGTTACGGTGATCTATGATCAGTGATCTTTGATGTTACTGTTGTAATTGTTGTGTCCATGTAAGACAGCAAACTTAATAAATGATGTGTGTGTTCTGACTATTCCACCAACTGGCTGTTTACCACCCTCCCCCGCTCCCATCTCTCTCAGGCCTCCCTATTCCCTGAGACACAACAATATTGAAATTAGGACAATTAATAACCCTACAATAGCTTCTAAGTATTCAAGTCAAAGTAAGAGTCACACATCTTTCACTTTCAATCAAAGCTACAAATGATTAAGCTTAATGAGGAAGCATGTCAAAAGCTGAAATAGGTCAAAAGCAAGGTCTCTTGCACCAAACAGTTAGCCAAATTGTGAATATAAAGGAAAAGTTCTCAAAAAAAAATTAAAATCACTACTCCAGTGAACACATGAATGAAAAGAAGGTGAAACAGTCTTACTGTTGATACGGAGAAAGTTTGAGTAGTCTGGATAAAAGAAACCAACCAGAGGCCAGGCGCGGTGGCTCACGCCTGTAATCCTAGCACTCTGGGAGGCCGAGGCGGGCGGATCGTTCAAGGTCAGGAGTTCGAAACCAGCCTGAGCAAGAGTGAGACCCCGTCTCTACTATAAATAGAAAGAAAGAAATTAATTGGCCAACTAAAGATATATACAGAAAAAATTAGCTGGGCATGGTGGCACGTGCCTGTAGTCCCAGCTACTCGGGAGGCTGAGGCAGAAGGATTGTTTGAGCCGGTGAGTTTGAGGTTGCTGTGAGCTAAGCTGATGCCATGGCACTCTAGCCTGGGCAACAGAGTGAGACTCTGTCTCAAAAAAAAAAAAAAAAAAAAAAAGAAACCAACCAGAGCATTTCCTTAAGCCAAAGCCTAATCCAGAGCAAAGCTCTAACTCTCTTCAATTCTATGAAAGCCAAGAGAGGTAAGGAAGCTGCAGAAGAAAAGCCGGAAGCTACCAGATGTTGTTTCATGAGGTTTAAGAAAAGTTGCCGTCTCTACAAGTAGCCATCTCCACAACATTAAAGTGCAAGATAAAGGAGCAAGAGCTCATGCAGACGCTGCAGCAAGTTATCCAGAAGATCTTGCTAAGATAAATGATGAAGGTGGCTACACCAGACAACAGATTTTCAAAGTAGATGAGACAGTCTTCTATTACAAGAAGATGCCATCTGGGCTTTTATATCTAGGAAAGGGAAGTCAGTGTCTAGCTTCAAAGTTTTAAAGGACAGGCTGACTCTCTTGTTAGGGGCTAATACAGCTGGTGACTTTAGGTGTAGTCAGTGCTCACTTAATATTCTGAAAATCCTAGGAAACTTAAGACTTATGCTAAATTTACTCTGCTTGTGTTCTATAAATAAAGCCTAAATGACAGCACATCTGTTCACAGAATGTTTTACTGAATATTTTAAGCCCACTGTTGAGATCTACTACTCAGAAAAAAAAAGATTCCTTTCAAAATATTACTGCTCAATGACAATGCACCTGGTCACCCGAGAACTCTGATGGAGATGTATAAGGAGATAAATGTTTTCATGCCTAGTATCACAACATCTATTCCGCAGACTAAGGATCAAGCAAGTATTTCAACTTTCAAATCTTATTATTTAAGATACACATTTTGTGAGGCTATAGCTGCCACAGACAATGATTCCTCCAATGGATCTAGGCAAAGTAAACTGAAAACATTCTGGAAACGATTCACCATTTTAGATGCCATTAAGAACATTTTGATTCATGGGAGGTGGTCAAAATATCAACATTACTAGGCATTTGAAAGAAATTAATTCCAACCCTCATGGGTGACTTTGAGGGGTTTAAGACTTCGGTGGAGGCAGTAACTGCAGATGTGGTGAAAATAGTAAAAGAACTAAATTAGAAGTAGAGCCTGAAGATATGACTGAATTGCTACAATCTCATGATCAAACTTGAACTGATAAGGAGTTGTTTATTATGGATTAGCAAAGGAAATGGTTTCTTGAGATGGAATCTACTCCAGGTGAAGATGCTGTGAACACTATTGAAATGACTAGGAATAATTTAGATATTCCATAAACTTAGTTGATAAAGCAGCAGGAGGGTTTGAGAGGACTGACTCCAATTTTGATAGTAGTTCTGCTAAACATAAAATGCTATCCAATAGCATCTCATGCTACAGAGAAATCTTTCAAGAAAGGAAGGGTCAACCAATGTGGCAGACTTCATTGTTGTCTTATTTTTAAAAAACTGTCACAGCAACCCCAACCTTCAGCAACCACCACCTTGATTAGTCAGCAATTGTCAATATTGAGGCAAGACCCTCCAACAGCAAAAAGATTAGAAGGCTCAGGTAACTGTTAGCATTTTTAGCAATAAAGTATTTTTGAATTAAGGTATGTACATTGTTTTTGTAGACATAATGCCATTGTACACTGATTGACTACAGTATAGTGTAAACATAATGGTTACATGCACTGGGAAGTCAAAAAATTCATGTAACTTGCTTTACTGTGATATTCACTTTTATGTGGTTGTGTGGATCTGAACCTGCAACATCTCTGAGCTATGCCTAAATAAAGATACAAATATACTGGAAAAATATGGATAGAAAAACATATACCATGTAAACAGTAATTGTAGTAAGGCTGGAATGGCTATGTTAGCCAGTTAAAGAGACTTCGGGACAAACAGTATTTTCAGTGAGAAAGAGAGATTTTACAGAGATAAATAAATATTCCTTGTTCATGGATTGTGAGACTTAGTATTGCTAAAATATTCATATTCCAAGCTGATTTAAGCATTCAACACAATCCCTTTCAAAATCCCACCAGGTTTTTCTTTTTCCTTTTTCTTCGGTAGTAACTATTAAGCAGATTGTAAAATTTATATAAAAATGTGAAAAACATAGCATATCCGTATTAAGCTTGAAAAATAACAAAGTTTGAAGACTTACATTACCTGTCTTAAGACCTATAGTAAAGCTACAGTAATCAAAACAGGATGATACTAGCAAAAGAATAAATAAATTGATAAAGCACAATTGAAATTCCAGAAATAAATCCATATTGGTATATTGTCACTTGATTTTCAATAAATCTGTCAAAGCAATGGTGCTTTTTCCCACTGAATGGGAGAAAAGACAGTCTTTTCAACAAATAGCTCTGCAATAACTCTATATCCATAAGAAACTGAATTTGGCTTCAACTCAGACAATATACAAAAGTTAATATGACTAGATTAATAGAACTAAATGTAAAAACTAAAGCTATAAGGCTTCCAAAAGAAAACACAGGGGAATATCATCATGACCTGAGGGTAACCAAACTTTTCTTAGGATACAGAAAGGCAATAAACACTTTTCAAAAATTGGATAAATTAGACTTTATCAGAAATTCAAAATCCACTATGACAACAAATAGGCAAGTACAAACTGAGAGAAAATATACAAAAAACACATATTTGACAAAAGACTTTTATCCAAGACATATAAGGAACTCCTGCAAATTAGTAATAAAAGCCAATTTCCTGTCCCTCCAAAGAATTAAGTAAAGGACTTGAAGAGATACTTCTTGAGGAAGATACATACAAATGGCCAATCAGTACATAAAAACCATTGTCACCAGGGAAATGCACACCGAAACTATAATGAGTTACCAGTAAACATTCATCAGAATGGGTAAAAGTAAAAACACGGACATCAAATGCCAATGAGGATGTGGAGCAACCAGGACTCTTACAGACTGTTGGTGGAAGTATAACATGGTACAACCTTTTTGGAAACAAAGTCTTGTACTTTCTTTAAAAAACTAACACATATTTAACTCTAACACCCAGCAATTTCATTCCTAGCTATCTACCTAAGAAAAATGGAAGTATTTCTCCTTAATGATGTATACAAGAACATTTACAGCAGGTTTATTCATAATACTTTAAAAACTGGTAACAGCCTACATATTTACCAACATGAGAATGAACAGACTGACATAGTCAGATAATGGAATGTAAGTTAGCAATAAAGAATAAATTATACTTATAAAGAGGAATATAATTATACTGAAAAAATATAAATTTCAAAAACATCCTGAGTGAATGAAATTTCACACAAAAGAGTACATATCATATTCTTTTTATATGAACTTCTAAAACAGAAAAAACTAATCTATGATGAAAAAATCAGAACACTGGTTGCCTAAGGCTGTGTCAGGAATTGACTGGAAGGAAGCATGAAGGAATTTTGAGCTGATGATAGTGTTCCATATCTTGACAGCATTTTAGAAAAAACAGGTTTATACATTTGTCAAAATTTATCAAATGGTCCACTTAAGAGTCAAGTGGTTCACTGTGTGTAAATTTTACCTTTAAGAAACTCCATAAATTATACATAATGTAGAGTTTAGGCATGAAATGTAGTGATGTCTAAAACATACTTTGCAGTATATAAAAAAATAAGATGAACTGATAAAGGGATGATTAGATGAACAGATATAGTAAACATTAATATAGTAAAACTTAGTATTAATAAATACAGTGAAAATATAGTAAAATGTTAATTGTAAAATCTAAGTGGTAGAAATAGGATGTTCACTCTATACTTCTTTTAATTTCTGTATGCTTGAAATTGCTTATAATAAAATGTTATGAAAAAAAGTCAATATCTTGCTTTATCCAGAAGAAAGTTGTTAAAAAGGTATAAGTAGAAGCCATTAAGTATGCTTGAATGTAAATTAGCTGTTTCTAAAAATATGACTGAGAAAAACAGAGCACATTTTTCAGATCTTTGTAAAGAACTCAAAGAGATCCTCTCAACTCTGCACCAGAAAAATAGTCATCACTGATCTTTCTTTTCCTTTGCTTGGTTTTAGCTGAGTCTTATCTAGCACTGCCATTCTCTAGGGATCCTGATGCAGTTTTCCCTGAGTGCTCTGATTCAGATGATGGAGCTGTTGGAGTAGGAGGAGGTATGTTCTCAGGAGAGTCTGGGGCAGGACTTCATGCAAGACCCCAGCCCAGAGAGGCAAGGCTTTGAAATTAAATGACCAGGCCTTCTACTGACATTAGATTTTCTTTAGTATCTCATGAATTTAATGCTATTTGTATAAATGCTTACAAATGTAAAATTTATTCTTATCTAGTTCATAGAAATGATACTCTTATCTTGCCTCAAGGGTCAAAATATGTTAATTTTTAATCTGTGTACTCATTTAGACAAAACAGAATTCTTCAAGTACAGCTTCTAAAACTTCTGATTTTATCACATACAGACATTTCTACTTGGAATTTCTGCTAGCATTTCAAATTTACATGCCTGAAAAGGAACCCCTACACTTTACATACATGAAGTAATGATCTCTAGGAGCTATCTTGTTTTTTCAGAAACAAATCATACCAGATTAACCTCATTCCCTCTTGTTCGATAGTGTTTCTAGGTAAGCAGATCAAGGAAATACTGTTGAAACCAGTGTCTGAATTTCAGCAAGGCATTTGGTAAAGTCTGACATAATGTTTTTTCTTTAAGAGATGGGGGTCTCACTAAATTGCCAAGGCTGGAATGCAGTAGCTATTCATAGGTGCAGTCATAATG
>CAUYRT010009087.1:0-13764 GCA_963574885.1 Lepilemur ruficaudatus | reverse complement strand
GGGTGCAGATGTCTTTATCATAGAATGTCTTGTGCTCTTTTGGATAGATGCCTAATAATGCTATTGCTGGATCGAATGGTAAATCTAAATTTAGCTCTTTGAGGAATCTCCATATTCTTTTCCACAAAGGTTGCACCAATTTGCAGTCCCACCAACAGTGTAAGAGTGTTCCTATCTCTCCACATCTTCACCTTCATTTGTTGTTTTGGGATTTTTTGATAAAAGCCAATCTCATTGGGGTTAGGTGATACCTCAATGTGGATTTGATTGGCATTTCTCTAATGATTAGAGATGTTGAGCATTTTTTAATATGTTTTCTGGCCATTATTCTGTCTTATTCTGAAAAGTTTCTGTTCATGTCCTTTGTCCATTTATTGATGGGGTGTTTTGATGTTTTCTTGTTGATTATTTTTTTTTTTGAGTTCTAGAGAGATTCTTGTTATCAGCTCTTTATCAGATGTGTAGAAAGCAAATATTTTCTCCCATTTTGTGAGCTGTCTATTTGCTCTAATGATAATTTCCTTGGCTGTGTAAAAGCTTTTTAATTTGATAAAGTCCCATTTATTTATTTTTGTTGCTGCTGTGATTGCTCTGGGAGTCTTATTCATAAAATCTTTGCATAGGCTGATGTCTGAGAGAGTCTTCCCTACATTTTCTTCTAGGATTCTTAAGGTTTCTGTTGGAATTGAACTCTAATTTTACACCACTATGATCTAAAAAGACATACAGTATAATTTCTATTTTTTTGAATTTGTTAAGGTCTGATTTGTGGCCTCGTATGTGATCAATTTTGGAGAAAGTTCCATGAGCTGATGAGAAGAATGTATATTTGGATTTATTTGGGTGGAATATTCTGTCGAGGTCTGTTAGACCCTTTTGCTCTAGAGCTCTGTTTAAGTCCATTATTTGTTTGCTTATTTTCTGTTTGGAAGATCTGTCCAGTTCATTCAGTGGGTTGTTGAAATCCCTGGCTACTATGGCGTTATTGTTTATCATGCTATTTAGATCAGATGGGGTTTGCTTTATGTATCTGGGTGCTCCTGAGTTTGGTGCGTAAATATTAAGAATTATTGAATCTTCTTGTTGGATCTTCCATTTCACTATCTTTGTCCTTTCTCATTTTTGCTATTTTAATCTTATGTTATCCGAAATAAGTATAGCTACCCCTGCTTTCTTTTGGCTTCCATCTGCCTGGAGTATTGTTTTGCATCCCTTGACCTTGAGCCTGAAAGCATCTTTGTGGAATAGATGTGTTTCCTGTAGATAGCAGATACTAGGCTTGTGGATTTTTATCCACTCTGCCAGTCTATGTCTCTTCAGAGGACAATTCAAGCCATTCATATTTATTGAGAAGACTGATGTTTGCTGTAGATTTCCATTCATATTGTTGGGTGAATTCCTATTGCTTTGTTTCACTCCTTGAGTCATCATGGAATCCAGGTTCTAGACTAACTCTTGAGTGATTTTACTTTGGAGAGAGTCTATTGCTCTGCTCAGTGTGTAATGCAGGTCTGAGTACTTCCAGTAGAAATGGCCTGGTCTTTGCCAATTCTATCAGTGATTGCTTGTCTGGGAATGCATTTATTTCTCCCTCATAGATGAAGCTTAGTTTTGCTAGATAGAGAATTCTAGGTTGGCCATTATTCTGTTTTAGAAGATTAAAGATAGGCACCCAGTACCTTCTGGCTTGTAAAGTTTCAGTTGAGAAGTCTGTATTTAGTCTGATAAGTATTCCTTTGTAAGTTATTTGCTATTTTCACCTCACTACTGGAAGGATTGCTGTGGCATAAATTGATTTGAAAGTAGACTAGGATTAGTTGTAAATTTATATTGCAAACTCTAGAGTAACCTCTAAAAAAAAGATAAAAAAAAAAGAAGTGTAACTGATAGGAGAGAAAATGGAACCATATGAAGTGTTTGATTATAAACACAAAAGTCAGAAACACTAAAAGACAAAACAAAAATGAGTTAAAGCAAAGGTAACAAACAGAACAAAAATAAATATGGTATATATTAATCCAACTACATCAATTATCATTTTAAATATGTATATTCTAACTGAATCAATTAAATGTTAAAATGATTGATCTCATGGAGACAGAGAGTAGAATGATGGTAATCAGAGACTGGGAAAGGTATCAGGGAGGGAGCAGTAAAGTGGGGGTGGTTACTGGGTACAAAAATATAGTTAGATAGTTAGAATAAACCATATTTGATAGTACAACAAAGTGATTATAATCAATAAGTTAGGTTATGCTTTAAAATAACTAAAAGAGCAGAATTGGTATGTTCCTAACATAAAATATGATAAATGTCTGAGGTGATACATACCCCAATTACCCTGATTTGATTAATACACATTATATGCCTGTATCAAAACATCCATGTACCCTATAAATATATAGATATCTTATGTACTCATAATTAAAATTGAAGAAAATAAAATCTAAAAAATACAGAGATTATCAGAGTGTATAAAAACATCTATATTTTGTATAAAAGAAACATTTTAAATATAAAGACATAAATATATTAAAAGAAAATAGAGAAAGATATACTATAACACTAATAAAAAGAAACTGGGAGTAGCCATATTTATTTCAGACAGAGAAGACTTGAGAGCAGCAAGGAAAGTTATCAAGGATTAGAGGGGCGTTATATAATGACAAAGGGTCAATTTTTCAAGATTTGACAATCCTCAATGCATGTGCACCTAACAAAAGAGCATCAAAATACATGAGTCAAAAACTGACAGAATTGCAAGGAAAAACAGAGGAATCCACTTTTTTAAGTTAGAGACTTCAACAAGTCTCTATCAGAAATGGACCAATCCAGCAAGCAGAAGATCAGTAAAGATATAGATGTGTTCACTAACACCATCAATCTGCTGGATATAATCGACATCTATCAACTATTTCATACAAAATAGCAGAACACACATTTTTTTTCTGAAGTTCACATGGGACATTTACCAAATTAGACTGCAATTTTGGCCACAAAACATACATTTACAAATTTAAAAAAAAACATAAAAAATTAAACATTGCCTGCTCTCAGACCACATGGAATTAAATTAGAAATCAGTAACAGGAAAACATCTGGGAGATTCCAAATTATTTGAATAGTAAACAGTACACTTTCAAGTAACACATGTTTCAAAGAAGAAAGCTCAAGAGAGATTAAAAAATATTTTGAACTAAATCAAAATGAAAATAGTTGTTATCAAAATTTGTGAAATGCTGTGGATGTGGTGCTTAGAGGGAAATTTATAGCATCGATTACATACATTAAAAAAGAAAAAGGTCTAAAATCAGTAATTTAAGCCTCCCTTTTAGTAAACCAGAGAAATGAGAGCAAATTAAATGTAAAATAAGCAGAAGAAAAGGAATAACACAAATTTGGGAATCAATAAAATTGAAAATAGGAGATAAAATGAAATTAAAAGCTGGTTCTTTGATAAACATCAATACAATCAATAGCCTACCTCAAAGATAACTAAGAAAAAATAAGAGAGGGCACAAATTACTAATATCAGAAATTAAAGAGGGATCACCACTGCATATCCCAAGGAAACTAAGAAACTAGTAAATGAGGAACTCTATTCCTTCACATTTGATAACTAGATGAAATAAATCAATTCCTTCAAATGCACAGTCTGCCAAAACTCACACAAGAAAAATAGACAATTGAAGTAGGACCATATTTAATAAAGAAATTGAATCAATAATAAATAACCCTTAGAAACAAAAAGCACCAAGTCCAGACGAGTTTACTTATGAAGTCTAGAAAATATTGAAAGAATAAATTATATCAATTATCTACACTGTCGATCAGATTATAGAAGTAAATGAAATGCATTGGATACCTTTTAAATCATTCTCTTAGGCCAGCACAATCCTGATATCAAAACAAGGCAAAGACATTACAAAAAAAATGCAAAACAATATCTGTTATAAACATAGATGCATAAATCCTCAAAAAAGTAGTAAATCAAATGCAACAGTATATATAGAAGAATTATACACCATTCACATTGGTGGAATTATCCCAGGTATGTAAAGAGAAAATATGTACAAAACACCCAATAGTGATTAAAATTCTAGATAAAAGAAAAATATAAAGGATCTTCCTCAACTTAATATAGAGTATCTACAAAAATCCTATAGCTAGCATCACACTTCATAGTAGGAAACTAGTGGCTTTCCTTCCAAGATCAGAAACAAGGCAAAGATGTCCCCTGTTACCACTAGTTATTAAGATTTCACTGAAGTCCTATCCAATGAATTAGGGATTAAGAAAAGGGGAAAACTGTGCGCTGATAGGAAAGAAAGTAATAATACTGTCTTCACTTGCAGATAGCATTATTGTCTGGTACAAAATACAAAAATAGGGACAAAAACAAAACCACCTGGAACTAACAAGCAATTATAGCAAGGGTGCCTGAAACAAGGTTAATATATAAAAGTCAATTAGCTTCTTATAACCCAGTAATAAACAAGTGGATTTTTTTTGATATTTACTAGGGCATTTATTATTCATTTTCAAAATTTAACTCGAAGCAACCCTCATACATTAAGCTAAATCTTACATCTATTTTATATTTCTTCTTTGTATGCAATATCCATTCTTTGTGATTGTTGTATATATTGTCATTCCCTTATTTTCTTGAAGTATTTACTAGGTATCTTCTAAGGGTGTAAGCTTATGAATGAGTCAATATACAGAGCTTGGTTTTGAACCAAGAAAATCAATCAGACAATGAAGACCTGGCTCTGTAAGTAAACATGCCATTGGAGTAGCTAACAAGTAGATTTTTAAATTAAAAGCATAATAGCATTTCTATTAGTATCCACAAATAAAATGTTCAGATACAAATCTAATAAAATAAGTATAAGTTATAATATGAGAAAAATTACAAAACTTGGATAAATGAAATTGAAGAACAAATAAATGAGTAGATAACCATATTCACAAATTGGAAGACTCACTATTGCCAAGATATCTGTTCTTCCCAAGTTAATCTGTGAATTTAATTAAATTCCAATCAAAATCCCCACATGTTATGCTGTAGATATTGACAAAATTATTCTAAACTTAATATGGAGAGGTAAAATATCCAGAATAGCCAACCCCAAATTGAAGGAGAACAACAAATTTGGAGAACTAACATTACCCCAATTCAAGACTTATTTTAAATTTGCTGTAATGAGTACAGTATGTTATTGGCAAAAGAGTAAACAAATAGATCAATGGTACAAAATAGCCCAGAAATAGGCCTATGTAAATATATTCAACTAAATCTTGACACAAAACCAAAAACAATGCGATGGTAAAAAGATAGTCTTTTCAACAAATCATGCTGGAACAACTGGGCATTCACGGGCAAAAGATTCAACATGCAGACCATACATCCTTCACAAAAACCCAAAATGGATCATTTACCCTATAGGTAAAATGCAAACTATAAAATTCATAGAAGAAAACATAGGAGAAAAAATAAATAACCTTGGATTTGGTGTTGAATTTTTATATACACCAAACACCTAGTAGGGAAAGAATTGATAATCTGGACTTCATTAAAATAAAAATAAAAAAATTCTGCTCTGTGAAAGACACTGTCAAGAGAATGAAAAGATAAGCTACAGATTATGAGAACATATTTGAAAAAGATATATCTTGTAAAAGACTGTTACCTAAAACCTACAACGACCTCCTAAAACTCAACAGTAAAAAATTAGCAACTCCAATTAAGAAAAAAATGAGTCAAAGATCTTAACAGACATTCCCCCAAAAATGATATACAAATGGCAAATGGGCATGTGAAAAGATACTCCACATATATGTCATCAGGGATATGTAAAGTAAAACAAAATGAGATATCATTACACCCCTATTGGAAGGGCCAATATCCAAAATACTGACAATTCCAAATGCTAGTGAAAATGAGGAACAACACAAAGTCACTTTCATTTATTCTGGGAATTCAAAATGGTATAGCCATTTTCAATGACAGTTTGGCAGTTTCTTGCAAAAATAAACATTCTTTTATTGTACAATCCAGTAATCGTAACTCTTGGTCTTGACCCAAATGAGTTGAAGATTTACGTCCACACAGAAACCTGCACATGCATGCTTTTATAGTAGAGTTATTCACAATTGCTAAAACTTGGAAGCAACCAAAATGCACTGAAAAGAAATGGAAGAGACTTAAATGCATATTGCTAAGTAAAGAAGCCAGTATGATAATGATGCACACTGTAAGATTTTATTTTATTTTATTTTTATTAATTAATTAATTTATTTTTCAGACAGAGTCTCACTCTGTTGACGGGGTTAGAGTGCCGTGGCGTCAGCCTAGCTCACAGCAACCTCAAACTCCTGGGCTCAGCTCAGGTGATCCTCCTGCCTCAGCCTCCCAAGTAACTGGGACAACAGGCATGCGCCACCATGTCTGACTAATTTTTTCTATTTTTTAGTAGAGATGGGTTCTTGCTGTTAATCAGGCTGGTCTTGAACTCCTGGGCTCAAACGATCTGACAGCCTCAGCCTCCCAGAGTGCTAGGATTACAGGCGTGAGCCACTGCACCCGGCCTTATACTGTATGATTTTAAGCATATGACATTCTTGAAAAGGCAAAACTATGGAGACAGTAAAAAGACCAGTCATTATCAGGGGTTAGGATGGAGAGAAGGTAGAATAGGTAGAGGGTTTTAGGGCATTAAATTTACTCATTCTGATACTATGATGGTAGATACATACCATTATACATTTTCCAAACCTATAGAATGTACAACAATAAAAGGGAACTGTATTGTAAACTATGAACTTTGGGTGATAATGTTGTATCAATGTAGGTTCATTGATTGTATAAAAATACACCACTCTTGTTGGGGATATTGATAATAAAGGAAGCTATGCTTGTTGGGTGTGGTAAAAGTGTATATGGAAAAGCTCTACACATTTCACTCAATTTTTCTATGAACCATAAACTCTTCAAAAATTGTCAGTTTAAAAAATGTCATTTATGTAAAAGCTTAAAGTTTAGGATGAATGTGGGTGGCAATGTTGAAGAATCAATATGACATGTTTCTAAATACAAATAATGTCAACTCTAAAGAACCTATTTGTGTAATTCAAATTCATTTAAAGTTATAGCTTGGCTATTAGAAATCAAGCTGAAGAATACTTTACAAATGCGAAATTTCTATAATTGTCTAATAAGAAAAATAAATTATTTTCCTAGAGAAAAAAATTCAAAAAAAAAGAAAAAGAACAACTCTATTTTTTCTTTTCTGTTTCTTTTCTGTTTACAGTGACAATTTTGAAATTAAAATTCTAATTAATCACTTTAAAGAGAGATAGTCCTTCATTAAAATGTTCAGTGTTAAAGTACTTGAAAGCAAATTTGTATTTCTTTAACAAATAACAGTGTTTTGGGAATTTTAGTCTAGTATTAAGTAATATCAGTCATATGCTTCTACAAAAGCATATGCTTTTGCTTTTCATTTAAAAGCAAAAATAAGTTTATGGAGAACATGAAAGGGACTTGTGGACTGATGGTGAAAGCCTGTTTCTTAATCTGGGTTTTGTTTAAATATGTATACGCATGGCCAATGGGTTCATTATGCTATACCTTTATGGTCCATGCACTTTTCTGTTATATTCAATAACATATTCAATAACTGATTCATATAACTTTATGCAACATGGTTAGTTTTTTAATATTAAAAAAACACAAAATAAAAAGTGAAATCCCCTTTCCCTGCCTTATGTCTCTGTCCCACCTCAGTAATTCTCTCTAAATATGAATTATTTTTTAAATGGGTGTTGTTCCTTCCACAAAGATGATGTTTTTAATCTATTTACTTAAAGAGCCATCAGTCTAGTATCTATATAGCAATTTATCTGTTTGCCAATTTGATTTATACACAATACATTGTGCTTGTTTCTTAATTTTTAATTTTATTTTTTAAAAATCTTGGTAATCTTACCACAACAAAGCTATTCTCTCATCCAAGTACCAACCAGGCCCGACCCTGCTTCATTTCTGAGGTCAGACAAGATCAAGTGTGTTCAAGGTGGTATGGCCGTAGACAACAAAGCCATTCTTTACAATAACTTTTCATCATATGGATGAACCATAATTTAGTTTATCAGTCCTTCACTGATAGACACTTTGTTTAATTCCCATTTTTGGCTTTTACAGGTAACATACCACAATTAACTTGAGTGTGTTTATGTGGGGAGAAGGTAAGTAGATGTGTATCCAGGAATTTTGTGAGTACATCAGTAGACACAGAACATATAGCAGATGATCTCAGAGTATACTTACATTTGTGTCTTCGATGGCTAAAAACCAAAGCAGCATTTAAGCTTTTCTAGACACTAAAAATGTATTACAAATATCTATATATTATTATTCAACAACTCTTAGTTTGTCAAATTAATTAGACATCTAAAATCTCTTTCTATTCTTTTTTTTTTTTTTTTTTTTTTTTTTTTTTTTGAGACAGAGTCTCACTCTGTTGCCTGGGCTAGAGTGCCATGGCATCAGCCTAGCTCACAGCAACCTCAAACTCCTGGCTCAAGCGATCCTCCTGCCTCAGCTTCCTGAATAGCTGGGACTATAGACACACAATACCACACCCAGCTGTTTTTTTTTTTTTTTCTATTTTTAGTTGTCTGGCTAAGTTTTTCTATTTTTAGTAGAAATGGGATCTCACTCTTGATAAGTTTGGTATCCAACCCCTGACCTCAAACAATCCTTCCACCTTGGCCTTCCAGAGTATTAGAATTACAGGCATGAGCCACCACACCTGGCCACTTGCTATTCTTCACTTTTAAAAATCCTTATCCTTTAACTATTTTTATCCTTTTCTTCTTTTTCCAAGTGAATTGTTTTTGGTATATTTCTGATATATATGAGCTCTGTTAGATTAATAACAGAATTCTCACTGTCCTATTTTCCTACATTTGTTGTATTCTGATTATTTTTGATAGCATTTTAAATTTTATATAGTCAGATATACCTGTATTTTCTTTATGACTTCTTAAATGTGCTACATATCTTGATTAGAAAAATTTCTCAAACCAAGTATGCGAAGAGAATCTTTCAGAGTCCTTTCCTGAGGCTTGGATTTGCTTTCCAGATCATGATTCTTCCTTACTTAAGAAAGGAAGAAAACAAAAACCAAAGTAAAGCAAAGTTAATAAACTGTAACTTTATCCTACAACTTGGTACTCTAAAATCAACTTTAAATCTTAAAAGGTATTTATGTACAATTCAACAAAATACATGTAATACTCTGCAAAATTATCTTTTTCTTTATTCAAAAACATTATGTAAACTTAATCTATTAGAGATTAGAAGAAGCTCCCTCTACAAACCACACTTAAAAAAAGTGCAATTGGATGACATTGTTGTATCCGAATCAGATCATCAAAAAGAGACGAGTTTCTCAAATTCCATACACGGGAGTGGGCAATTGTTTAGAAACAGAATGTTCCTGCCTACCATGGTTTGACTTAAAAATTTTCACCATTACAATTGTGCTAAAGTAATATGCATTCAGTAGAAATCATACTTCGAACACCTATAAAATCATTGTTTTCCACTTTCAGCAGCAGCGGTCCCCAACTGTTTTTGCACCCGGAACCGGTTTCATGGAAGACAATTTTTGCACTGGTGGGAGGAGAGGGAGGATGGGAGGCGGAGCCTAGGCGGTTTTGTGAGCAATGGGGAAGGGAATGGCTGTAAATACAGTTGAGGCTTCCCGGGCTCCCCCGCTGCTCACCTCTTGCTAGGCGCACCCTACACACACACACACACACACACACACACACGTGTACGTTTCATGGATGACAGTTTTTCCATTGAGAAGTGGGGGTGGGGAGGCGGCAGAGCTCTGCGGCTGGTCTCTAACAGGCTGCAGACAGTACAGCAGTACAGTATTCAATGAATTACATTAAAGTAATGCAAGTTAACAACATATTATGAAATAGGACTTTGTTTTAGATAACTTTGTCACAAAGATAGGCTAATATAAGTATTCTGAGCACGTTTAAGGTAGGCTAGGATAAGTTAGGAGTATTAAATGCATTTTCAACTTATGATGGGTTTATCGGGATGTAACCTTGTTATAAAAAGGAACATTTGTACCTTATACAAAGAAGAAAAGTGACTCAATTTCTCATGATTCTGAAACTGAGGAATTCCTAATGCATGTAACACTGTTGTGAATAAAAAGAAAAGTTCTTTGTCAAAATATTCTCTGACTGATATCTGTCTTTGTGTCTTTTAAGTGTTGCTTCATTCTAAAATTATGCCAAGTATTAGTTAGGAGGTGGATAAAAAGAAGGTAATCTTTTCTTACATTGAAAAAATGTTTTGTAATAAAAAGTGGTCTAGCAAACATAGTCAACTCTCTAAATAACATTTACCTTCTTTTTTTCAACCCCAACAGTCAATATAGAAATTATGTTTGTAATGAGGGGTATATATTAATGCAATTTATACATGCACACGTGTGCACGCGCACACACACATACATACACACAAAACCTATTCCAAGTATGATTCACTTTCATTTCCTTACTGACTTGAAATGCCATCATCGTATACTAAATCATATGTATATTTTAGTGCTGTTTCTGAACCCCTGTCTGTGCCTTTGATTTACATGTCTTGGTAATGGTGACAAATTGTGTTAATTATTATAGGTTTCGATCTTTCAATATTTGTTAAGACTCTAGTTTGCCTCATTACTCTTTTTTTCCAAATATTCCTGATTAGTCGACCACATTTATTTTCTCTGATAAATGTGAATTTCATTTTATTAAGTAAGTCCCTCACACCTGTGATGTTATTATTTTAATTGGATTTCAATTGAATTTTTAGATTGACTTAAGACAATTTTATCTTTACAAATTGAGCTTTCCTATTCAGAAACATTACATTTTTCCTTTATTTTAATTTTTCTTGTGTCTCTCAGTTATACCTGTCTCTGTCTCTCTCTATCTCTCTCCCCCCTCTCTCATTTCTTCCTCTCCCATTTTTCTATAAATACAGATATTGACAGATGCAAATGTAGATACAGATGCTACACATTTCCTATAAAGTTTATGTGCAGTTCTTTGTTTACTATAGAAAAGTTTGTATTCTGTCATATATTATAAGCAATTTTTATTAATAAAAAGGGACTGATTTTGTATATTATTTTATAATATCCCATTATAGTAAATTCTTTAATCTGTAAGAGTGTTTCTTGATGATACTCATGAATTTTCCAATATGTAATTAAAATATCTTCAATTTTTCTTCTTTGTAGTTTACACTTTAAACTAATATTCCGTGTCTAAATCAAATTGATTAGCACTGGTAAAATAAATAAAATAGCATTGATTATAGTGGGTAAGATTGAATTGCCTAGTTTATGGCTTTAATAGTAAAGCATCTTGTGATTTTCTTAAGCATAACTACATTTACATATAATATGGTCATTACTTAATCATAGTCAAATTAATGGATATATACTCACAACATATATGTCATGTTAAACATGTATCTATATTCTCTATTCAACATTTTAAAAATTAAATATGAATGTTGAATTAGTCAATTGCTCTTTTATTGGTCATCAAATGGATCTTATTGTATTATATCTTTGATCAACCCATGTGTTTCATAGAACAAGGGTTCCCAATCTATGGTGAATTTCATTATATATTACAATGTAATAATAATAGAAATAAAGTGCACAATAAATGTAATGTGCTTGAATCATCCTCAAACCATACCCTTCCTCCCCTGTCCATGGAAAAAATGTCTTTCATGAAAACGGTTTGGGACAACTGCTATAGAAAATGTCTCCTAAATTTGTGCTATCCTTGCATTCTGGGGATTAAATAATTGATCATAGCATATTATCAATTTAATGTACTGCTGAATTCTATTAGATAATATTCTGTGTGTTTTTGCATTGATGTTCATAATGATATTTTGAAGGTTTTTGTTCCTTGGATAATTTTTGGCTATTGATCTTATAATATGATTCCCTCTTTGAGAAAATAACCTGAAACATTTTTTTTTTTTAAGATCTGGAATACTTAAAATAAAATTAGAATTTTTCATTCCTTGAAAGTCTCAAATGGTTTTTCTTTGATATATATTTTATTGGTTGCAACGATTTGATATATTTCTCATTACTTCTGAATCATTTAAACTTCTATATTAGTTTTTTGTTACATGTTTGCTACTTCCTGGAAAAATAAAGATTTCATCAGGATTTCCAAGTATTTTATAAACAAGATATGGCAATATATGCTTAGATTTTGCTTTTTTTTGTTTAGTTTTATGTATTTTTTTTCTTTTAATGTCAAATACTTGGAACATTCTCTTTTTTTCCTTTCACGAGAAGGCTAACACTCTGGTAGGATATCTTTGCTGACTCATTTTTACTTTCAAATCTTCTTTTTTATTCCTTCTTTATTGAAGTATACTTTACATATCATGCCTTTACTCCATTTTAAGTGTACAATTAAAAGATTATTAGTGAATTTACCAAGATGTACAGTTAATCACATAAATCAGTTTTAGAGGATTTCCTTTCCCCTATTAAAACTCCTCATTCCGCTCTCCAACTACTTTTCAAGCATGTCCCTCTTCTCCACAGTGCCCATCACATTGCTCAGATGTGGGCCTACCCCCACCCCCGGAATCCCTAGTGAACCCCACCACCATTTGAGCACCATAGTGTTAATCAGTCAATACCAATTTGATGGTGAGTACATGTGGGGTCCATGCTTCCAGTTTTGTGTCACCTCATTTTGAATAATGCGCTTAAGCTTAATCCAGGACAATATAAGCGGTGCTAGCTCACTGTCATTTCTTAAAATTGAGTAATATTCCATTGCAAACATATACCAAATTTTAATAATCCACTCATGAATTGACGGGCACTTGGGTTGTTTACATGGCCTCGCAATAGTGAATTGTGCTGCCATAAATATTCAGGTGCAGATGTCTTTATAATAGAATGTCTTATGCTCTTTGGGGTAGATGCCCAATAATGCTATTGCTGGATCGAATGGTAATTCTATTTTTAGCTCTTTGAGGAATCTCCAAATTCTTTTCCACAGAGGTTAGACTAATTTGCAGTCCCACCAGCAGTGTAATAGTGTTTCTGTCTCTCCACATCCTTGCCAGCATTTGTTGTTTGGGGATTTTTTGATAGAGGATAGAGGCCAATCTCACTGGGGTTAGGTGGTATCTCATTGTGGTTTTGATTTGCATTTCTCTAATGATTAGAGATGCTGAACATTTTTTTATATGTTTGCTGGCCATTATTCTGTCTTCTTTGGAGAAGTTTCTGTTCATCTCCTTTGCTCATTTATAAATGGGGTTATTTGATTTTTTTCTTGTTAATTCTTTTGAGTTCTAGGTAGATTCTTGTTATCAGACCTTTGTCGGAGGTGTAGAGAACAAATATTTTCTCCCATTCTGTACTTTGTCTATTTGCTCTAGTGATAGTTTCTTTGGCTGTGCAGAAGCTTTTTAATTTGATCAGGTCCCATTTGTTTATTTTTGTTGCTGCATTGATTGCTTTGGGGGTCTTCTTCAAGAATTTTTTGCCTAGGCTAGTTAGTTTACAGTCTCATTCAAGTCTTTTATTTCATTAGTGATCGTCCATCTAGTTGTTCTGTCCATTTTTGAAAGTGGGGTGCTGAAGTCTTCAACTATTTCTATAGGACTGTTTATTTCTCCCT
>CAUYRT010009085.1:0-23139 GCA_963574885.1 Lepilemur ruficaudatus | reverse complement strand
CCTACTCTGTCAAAGTAGTCCATAGAGTACATACATAGTGCTCCAACTGTATCTACGTACAACCAACACTCCATTTTAAGTGTACAATTAAATGATTTTCAGTGAATTTACCGAGGTGCACAGTTAATCACATGAATCAGTTTCTGAGGAATTCCTTTCCCCTATTGAGACCCCTAATTCCGCTTCCCAACTACTTTTCTTCTTTCATTTTTTTATTCTCTGTTTATCTATGTGCCTTCTGGGTAATTTCTGCTCCCCCTTATTCAACTTGTTTTCTCAAAGCTGTTCAGCCTAGTCATTGTGCTTTTAAATTCTGAAAATTAACATTGTTCATTTCTGAAAACTTTTTGGTTTCTTTTTGATGGTTTCTTATTTCTTACTCATTCTCATGATTTTATGTGTTTTCTTTCTTTAAATATTTTACATTTCATAACTTACAATTTCAATATTTGAAGTGCTTGGAGTTCTAAATCTATTTTGTTTTTGTTGACTTTCACCCATGTGCGGTTGGTTGATCTTTGATAATGAACATAGTTGGTTGATGGTAACCTGGGTAAAGTGCAGGGGTCTAAATTGAGGATATTTAATTGACAGAGTTTGTGGTTCCTTTGCAATGGTGCCAGGGGTGCCACCTTTCATAGTCTTCAGCTTGGTCTTCTAAGGAGGCTCCAGCTTAGCTCTTAGGCTTTGCCACTGACCTTAGACTTGGACTGAAAGTTGCAGTGCTGATATCTGCATTTGTTTGCAAGGCAACCTTGCCTTTTACATTTGTTTACTGTGTTCCATTGCCATTTCAGCATTTGGTTTTTGCTTTGTCTTGTGTTTTCCCTTTAGACTGATTCTGCTCATTTTGAAAGCTCCAGAAATGCAACAAAAATTATGTAGGAGCTATTACAGTATTTTCAAGCAAGAAGTCCTTTCAGAGTATCTAATCTACTGTACTGCCAATAGTAGATGTCTTGGCAATATTTTTACTGTGGGTTTATGGCTGTGCTCCTAATAGCTGAGCTTGCCAAGAGTTGAAATTCCCAGATAAATGGAGCATGACTTAAATTATTTTAAACTTAGAACATCAGAATTAGAACACTTAACTTTGACTTCCTTGATCAAAATGGACCCTATACCAGGGCTGGTTTGTTCAACTGATGAACACACTATGCCGATGTGATCACGTGATTCAGTTAGGTTTGCTCTGCCCACAGGGTGCAAATAAATCTGTTACCACTGTTAAAAAGGTTACCCAAAATATCAATCTTATTGAATGATGATTTAATGCTACAAACTCATATACAAAGGCTAACATAGAGTTATAATCACAAATATTTAGCTAGTATGGCTGAATTACTAAAGTTTTCTTATAACTAGATTTTATGATGAAGAAACTATTCAAGTGAACATTGTCATTGTTGGCCTGCAATCATGAGCTTGAGATTCTGATAATTATCCTATAACTTGTCTTTTTGAGGAAAAATCTTATCTATTAATGTAATCTATTCATTGAATATTCCATTCATTGAATGTCATTTCCCCCCAAAACAGAAAGTGATGCTAAACTACTAACAGATCAGATTTTGTGAATAAAAGACTATATAATCTGTACAAGTGAGAGGTGTTTACAAGGCTATACTATCATTAAGTATAGCAGGTATTTAGTAAATGTCTTGATTGAAAACAATAATTTGGCAAGATAGTGAATTACAGCCTATACGGAAATAATCACACAATTCTGAAAATGTTTTAAATCAGGGTTTCCTGACCATATTGAAATAAATTATGTTCTTGATTTAAGAACTTTATATTTAACAATGGCTTCTAAGAGATATGTAAAAGTTATAGTAGAAACTTAGAAAATGCAGGCCACTCCCTCCCCACAAAAAACTAGGTAATTAGTCCTTTTAGTAAATAAACCCCTTTGAATTAGCCAGAATTATATTGAATTGTGCTATATGTTAATAGTAAATAATATATTTACATGAGCTTTTATAGTAATATTGCCAAAAGTATCGGTGCTTCCCACAGGAGATTGTAATAAAGAAATGAGTTGATTCAGGCAAAGGTCAATAAAATACACGTGTGCAATTTGCAGTTAATATCCAGTAATGAATCAGTTTGTGCAAATCTCCTCTCTCAGCTCTGCATGAGGCACTCTCTGGAGCCTCCTGACCAATTGTGTCTCTAAGAAGAGGGTAAATTCATTCACCCTTATTTAAATATATACATTATATCCCTGTGTATCTTGCAACTATTTAAGTTTCAATTCAAATGGCTGGATATTCACACTAGATAAATGAAAGTTAAAACATATTAAATGGAATGGTTGCATTAATGCTTGTATTTTCCACTTTTAAAATTCAATGAGTCAAAAATGTTCTTAACTACTATTTATAATTATTGAGTTCTGAATCTTTGTGTTAATATTTCAAAGATGAACATTGAAAAGCCTAATAGAAAGGGATAATGAGTCAACTTTTTAGCAATTTAAATCTATTGCTAAGGTTTGCTATTCATAAAGTCTAAGCTAAGTTCTTTGAAATCTTGACATTTCTACTCTCTCCAAAGACTACATTTTAATGAAAAATATATTTAAACTTCAAGTAGACTTGTGATGGACAATTCACGGTATTTAATTGCACCTAAAATTTCATATTCAAAGTTACAGTACCAGAAACTAGCATTCATCATCTTGGCAGCAGAACACAAAATATAAGAAAAACTAATCATTCCTGATTTTTTTTTTAAAAAGTGAAGGGCAATTTTTATCTAAAAAGACCTCAAGGTTAGTGAAGGAAAAAAAAGGTACTTGAAATGTAAAAACGGATCTTGAAGTATTTCTTTTCATCTTTCACTTTATTCTCTTTGTTGCTTTTTTTTTTTTGGTTTGAAAGATCAGATGAGAAAGCATCTAAACGTATCTGAAGGTTGTCTTAGGGAATTTAACTAACTTCTTAAAAGAGAAAAGAACTAACTAAATTTTGTGATAAATAAAATACTTTTATTTCAAATTCTGTTTGAATTCTTATTCTATCAAAGCTGGAATGAAAGAAAGAACAAGGAAAGCCCCATCTCTTATGATTTGTGTTGGTGATAGCTACCACAAGACAGTTTTTCAGTGTTGTTCAGACACAGTTAATAACAACATATAAGAGAATCTGTCATTCAGTTACAAAATCCTCTGTCCAAGTCAGTACTACAAACGCTTTCCACATAGATATTTCCCAGTTAGTAAAATATATACTCAGACAAGGAAATAAAGAAACTCTATGATGTCTTTTTGGAAAAGTCTTTATGATTACATCAACAGAATCAAAGTCTTTATAATTAGCATCAATAGAATCCTAGGACCAAAAGACTTTTTTCTATATTTTACCTGTACTAACTATGCTGTTTAGGAAGCTGCTTTCAGGCTGTAAGAACTAAATTATAATTAACGTTTGCTAATAGGTGTGCAACACAGAATTGAAAGCAGGAATAAAATTATCCACTTCAAGAAAAAAAGAATATGATTATGAGGGTGAAATTGAAAATATTGTGTGAATATTTTGCAGTAAGTAATTATTTAACACAAGACCATATAGTTTAATTATTGTTATCTTTCTAGATGTCATTTGAAAACATGTAAGTGCATTTGAACAGAGGTGGGTGTTCTTTGTGTATCTGTCAGTAAGCACCTTTTTGTCATTTGCTTATTGCATGAAAATATGCTTGTGAAGAGTTTCACAGCCTACTCTGTGTAAATCTGTATCTCTTCATATTGAAGAACTTCTATAGATGTCTAAATTTAAATAAGAACGAATTGCTCTACATGCTTTGAGGATACAAAATTTTAAGTGATTAAAAAGTATTTCTTCTCTACCATTATATAAGTTATTTATATCTTCTTTTACACATCTTGATGAATTAATGACCAAGAACACAACTGTAGGTATCAAATAAAATGAAACAGAAAAGAAAGAACGAAAAAGACAGGCTTGCGTGTGTAGTGACAGGAGTCCGTCTCCCCCTCCCCGTGTCAGTGAAGTGCTGGCTGTGAGCATGCTCAGACACATGGGAGGCACCGAAGTTACTATATCAGAACTCCTTCTGAGGTACGAAGAGGCTACATCTAATAACTCTATTGCTGTAAACCTGTTGTTATTTTTCTGGTCTTAAGCATCTCTTCAGCCTCAGATTCATTGCAATGTTCTTTCTACTTCATTTCATCATTCTGGTAGATGTCAAAGGTAAGGCTGCTGCTTTCTCGCTTTAAATGATTGCAATTCCCAAAGAATACAAAATTTCTATGGAGTTCTATAATGTTTGTAATAGATTCATTATGGTGTTTGAAAAGCTGACATCAAATCTGCCTTGTCCTTTTCGTCATCATTAATTGCTTATAGTCCCATACAGCCTAGCAATTTTTAGATGCAACGAATTTTTCATAGAAACATACCTTTATGTTTATTAAAGCTGTAGATAAAATACTTTAAAAAATACTGTTGACTATATCAGTTATAATGAAGATTTTTTTTAGTATTTGTTTTAGAAGTATGTCAAATTAATCACCTAAAACTGTGTTTCGCAAAATTCATTGAAAAATGTCCATAAAATTTATATAATTGTTAGTATCTCTGTTTTGTTGTGAAACTTAGTTTAGACTGGAAACGCCAAAGCCACATACAAATCTAAAAAACAGTATTTCTCCCTAAAAGTAAACCTATCTAAAATAAAGTTATAAAAAATCAACAAAAGTGCATCTATTTACATAATTTTCTATTTGTTTTTAATTGTGGACATTTTTATTTCAGTCAAACTGTTAATTTTCAAGTCAGTGACACTTTTATTGTAATGCTGACCAAAATGTAAAACTTAAATCTTCACCTGGTTTTAAAGAAAGACACTTGTTTTATTGTGATCTTGTACATTTCACCATATAGAAGGTATGCGGGGGTTTATTATTATTATTTAAAAAGTATCTATTTTAATTCACATTTTTTCTTAAAGACTTTTGATAAACCTCTGTGAATAAAGAAGGTTAAAATTTGAAATTATTTTTATTTTCTGAGAAATTCATTTCAGGGTCTTTAAATATTCAATTTTAATAAGTGAATTCCAATTGAATATTTTTAATCTTAAAATAAAATGTAATATTTATGAGCAATCATCTTAAAACTTCTAACAAATAAAAAACTTTTTAAAGACTTTTAAAAGATCTAAATTTTATTTTGAATTTAAAATGATACTAAAACATTGCTTCAAATTATTTAAAAATGTTATCCTCATATGCCTAGCATGGTTTTTATTTTGTATTTTAATCTCTCTTACAATAAAAGCTCAGTATTATCTAAGGAGAAACAATATATGAACTCATCTTGTATACAATACAGTTGTAAAAGGCAGCCTATGTCTTTGATTTAAGGTCTTACCTCAGAAATTCATGTCCTATCTATATTTGGAATGTTCAATTTTATAATATGTTTTAGGAATAAAGAGTTACAAAGTAGGTTCTTGGATTTAAGACATGTCATAGAGGTCATTTGTGCCCTCAAAAAATTCTTGTGCAGGACTGTAACTATAGTTAACCAATTTTACTATTCTGCTGCTTTTACTCCTGAAAACACATGTAATTGATTTTGTTTAAACCCTTTATGAGATTAAAAACAACTATTACTAAAATAACATTTTATGATTTACCATAATGTAATTGTTCTTTTAAGAAATAGAAAGAAAGAAATTTCAAACAGATAATTTTTGTTTGATTTTTATTTCTAAGTAAATGCCATGTTTCAGATCCTTAGTACTAACCTAATAAATATTTATCGACTAATTATAGTTCTCTGGAAATTTTTATTTTCTAATTTTACATTACTTTTGATTGCTAATTTAAACCTTTATGTTTGAAATAATTTATTTTCAAAGACATATTAATCAATACATTATCTTACTCCTACTTATAAAAATAATAAGCATTGCTATATAATTAGCAAAATTTTTCTTTTTCACAAAATTATAGACGGTTAAAATGGTAAGACTCTGTATAGTAACTATAGAAAGGTTATTTAGAATAATGTAAGAGTAAAGATTGCTTTTTAAATTTAAGTATATATTTGTGATAGATTCTTAAGCCAAATGTAAACAGAGTGAAAAGTTAAAAATATTATGATTGTCTTGTCTCTTCTGGCCGTGATCAACCTGGAGTGCCTAAGGAATGAATGATCTTGACTGTCATAAACTACAGGCACTAATAGATAACTACAGATAACATATCTTATTATTTTTACATGTATTTTATCATTAGTTTGTTCACTGTGTACCTGTTAAGCAGTCTCAAACCACTTCGAAAAATAAAGTTGTTTGGTGGACTAATTAAGGACAATATTACAAATCAAAAACATGGGCTTATATAGGAAATTAAAAGCACCAAATATTGAGGATACTGCTTGGGACTACAATTGCTACTTACTCAAATAATTTGCTTAACTGCCAAAAAATGCGGTCAGCCAAAGCAGTGCCCGAGTAGCATTTTGAGGTGAGCAGTGTTTGACTGCCCCCTAATGGCCAAGTTCGAGGCACAACTTTGACGGTTCTTTTCTAAAGCGATGTCAGTTCAACTTGGCTGCTACTTGAGAAAAGGTTTTCCAACTGAATTTTAATTTCACACCCATACATCCCTGCTGCGGGTAGCTGTGAAAATCAATTATATCTCAGGCCAGTCATCCTCACGACTCGCCTGCTTGAGGGCTGAACGGAGCCTGCTGTGAGGGAGAAGGGAAAAGATCTGGAACCCGGGAGTTAGAGCCTTCAGAGATCCGTTATCTCTAAAAACATCGGCTAAACACGTTTACTAATGTGTTCGTCTTACTGCGAATATATACGACCAGATGTAATAAAAGAGTTTTAAGGCCTCTCACTTGAAGTGACAAAATTGCCTGCCACTTGAATTTTAGAGACAAAACTGGGATGCTGCTTTCCAGTAAGTTGATATTGAAAAATTACCCATTTTTATCCTGGAAAGTAGTAGCCAGAATAAAATTCAATTAGCAAAGAATGATTTTGTATAAGTAGTTATGTAAAGATCATTGCACAGAGTTTTTAGGAACTTACATCTATTTAAGAAACCAAAATGGCTTGGTTGACTTATTTGGTAAATACATAAATTAATGTTCATCAGGCAAAATGAATGTGTTTGCTTTGCAGAAGACGTAATAGTGAAATCAGAGGCAAAATTATCTTTTAAAAACCTGTTCTGTACACTTTATTCATATTGCATCAATTTCTCACCCCTAGACTTCCATGTGTTCAGTATGTATTTCTATTTTAAAGTTTGTGATGAAGGTCAATGCTGCTATTATAAAAGTACCCTCAAACCAAAATAAAACAATTGATCCGGCACTCACGTTATAAACAGACTTTTGAATGTCTGAAGACTAGAAAAGATTAGCAATTGAAAAATTAATTTTATTACAAAATAAAATGCCTTTAAAATATGTTCAAGGTGATTGATAAAATTCTAGCCTGCTCCTACCCACTGTTCTTCCGTCTCAGGCCCCTTCCTCTGCTCCTGTTCCTGCCTCTCTCCTGCCTCCCTCACCCCCTCACCACCATGGCTTAGTATTTTCTCTTCCCACTGTGTTTTTCTTCCTCCTCCCAGACGCATCTGTCTTAGAGGCCCTCCTGGCCTCTCTTCCCACCTTTTCTACATTTCATCTTCTGACTCCCAACTGTCCCTCTCTGCCTGGTTTCCTCACCTCTGAAATCTCCCTGTCTGGTCTTCTGTCTCTGCTCTTTAACTCTTTGCTCGCTGAGGTCTTTTCTTCTGCAGCTCTGCCTTTGTCCTTCCTACAGCCCATTCTCTCTGATCCCCACATCTGCTCCATTTTGATTGTTCACACCTGTCTTTCTTTCTTTTTTTTCCCCCCCACCTTGGAATACATGCATCCTTCGATTTGTCCTTCCTCAAATACTCCTCACCTCTGGTCACCTGCTGTCTTTGCTGAGCTTTCTCCCCTGGGGCTTCCTAGATTTTCCTTGTCTCCCTTTTTTTGGCCCTCACCCCCTTCCTATTATTTGCTTTCATCCCCATGATCTCCTGGCCCAGACAGTGGTCACCCTTTCTGTTGCTCAGACTGCTGGAACATATGCCCAACACAACCAAACAAGATTTGTGCCTTCTTATTATTTCAGCACTGGGTGCTCCCTTCTTCTAGGTCCATGGTGATTTGTCTACAATTCTGAAATCCAGAAAGCTCTGAAAACTAAAAGGTTGATCACTTTTGTCTACAAAATCTGGTCAGAATTGACCAGAAGCTATTTAGTATCTTTATTTATGTACTTATTGTAATATTTCATACATTGTGCTATGGAAAAATGCTGATGTGTTTGATTATGGGATTTTGCCCCAGACCTAGTTGGAAATATTATATAATTTATAGCATATGCATTGTATTAACTTTCTAAAACTAAAATATTATAAATTTTGCAACATATCTCTCCAATGAGTCTCTGCTAAAGTGATGCAGAGCTGTGCTAGTTGCCAAGCCTAGTCAGATCACCAACTACCTATGCCACGTCATTCTCAACAGTGGTGTGTCGACTATTTGCTTTGCTCAGGGAAATTCAGTGTTAATAAAATGTGTTTGATAAGGGGAAGATAATTTTAACCAATTCTCCCTTTCTCTGATTCCAGCTTATTTTTAATTCAACCTCTAGCTTTTTTTTTTTTTATTTCAGTGATTATATTTTTCATACCAATAATTCCAACTGTATTAAAGCTGTCTGTTCTGGTTTTATAAACTTCCATTCTTATTTCATGATGGTCTTCCTTTCATTAGTTCTTTGAGAATTTTAATCATATAGATTTTAAACTATACTTTAAAGCTCTATCATCTCATGACCCAGTCCCAAATCTCAGGCTCATTTGCAGAGGTATCACCACTATCTTCCCTCCTGGCCATGGGCAAGGGGCATTATTCAACTCACAACCTTGGGTGGTCAGACAGAGCTAGTCCATTCCCCACCCACCATCAGGGACTCAGTCCCAGTGCTTAGCTTCCTGCAGGACCCAGCCCCTGCCGGTGGGGCTGCATTCAGTCCCTTTCCCAAGCTAGCATCAAACCCAGTTCCAGCTCCCTGTCCCACTTGTGATGACTTCAAAAAAAAGTATATTCCAGGAAGGAATTCAGCCCCCAAAGATTCAGTAGGTCTAGGGTGGGGACTCTGCACATTTAGGAAGTACCCCGGGTGATTTGATGACCCTATACACTCCATGGATCACACCTCTGGAAAAACTGGTATTGCAGTTAGCACATCAAAATATAAGTAGGGACTTTTTTTCTATAAGAAATTTTAAAATTTTTGTTATACTCTTTGTGTATACCAGGATTGCTAGTTGGGTTCACCTGGATTATTTAACACATTAACCCTACTTGAAAAGATGTTTTAAATTTGGGAGTTATAGGGGCAGATTAAGTAATTGGCAAAGGAATAGCTGAACCTATATTGTTTAATAACCAATATCCAGCTTCTTTACAGACAGTGTAATCCCAAAGCTATAATTATTATGCAAGTTTACCTACAGATCAGTCTTGATGTTAATTACCAGTCCTGCCTTTAGAAGAAATTAATAAGCCCATAACACAAATGGCTAAGGAAGAATCTCTTCTGATTTGAGGCCAAATCCTCTTTCTCATTTATTACCCAGCTGTCATTATCCATTTTTTTGTTTGATTATGGTCCAGCCAGTGGACATGATATTGGTCATTGCCTGTCTCTCTGTCTCTTAGTCATGTCTTGCCTGGGACATTCTGTTTCAGCCACACAGGCTAAAAATAGTATATTTATTACTGTAGATATTTCTACTCCTAATTTCCTTTTATGTAAATTCATGATATACAAGAAATTTAGAAGATACTGATTCTTATCTATTCTGCTTTGAGGGTCATTGCAAAAAAATATTCCTTTAAAAGCTTCAAATTCTGTCTGAGGGTGAGATGATAGTCTTTATGTAAACTTTCTTATAGGCAGGAAAAGGATAATAACCTATACTGAGTGTTACTGAAAAACTCTGTTCTCTTATTCAAAGCCATTTCCTTTATGGCTGTTTCCTGTTTCCCACTTTAAAATGCTGCTCTTACTGTAATAACTAAAGCTAAAATTATTTACTTGAAAAAAATAAGTTGGCCTCTCTAACAGCACAGGGTTTCACAAATGCTATGTTATTTTTGCCCATTATACATGTGAATTGTAAGTTTTGTAAAGAATAAATCATGAGGCAATGACCCATGCTGTGACCTGCTTTCCATACTAATGTGAGCTACATTACCCCAACCTACATAGAGTCCACTGGAAAATTAGGAGAGACCTAGCCACCTCTCCTCTTCCATAGTAGATGGCTTCAAGCAAAAATGTCAATAATAATAATAATAATAATAAAACCTGATGTATTGATGTAAGACAAATGAAAAAGGAAAATGAGCATAAAACTTCCATATGTACTTAACCCACATTGATATCACAGTCTCACAGGCAACAGGTGTACCCCCAAGTGTGGCCTAAGCTTCTGACATGGATTGTCATCAAAGTACCTATGTGCTTCCAGCTCCCATATATGGGGATTTAGGCAGACGTGACTCACTAATAGAAACAACATTGCTATTGCTGAAAATGTTAATTAAATTTAGACAACAATTTTTGAGGCATTTGCTGTGTGCTAAGAACTGAGAACTTTTCTAGCCATTGGGAGAATCAAAATTGATAAAATAAATTTCTTTTCATTAATGGGGTACAGTGAACTATGGAAAAAAAAGAAAATATCTGTAATTATAAATGAGCCATAAATACTACAACAGAGTAACGTGCATGACGGTTTGGGACGAAAAAGAGAAATTTTGTACTCTGGAGTGGTCTTGGAAAGTGTCAACAAGGTTTTCACAGAAATGACTTCTGAGATGAATATCAAAGAGGAAGTGGAAAAGGAGAAAAATTGCATTTTAGATACAGAACAGCATATACAGATACAGAACATCTCAATATCACATTATCTTAAAATCAGGGCTTCCAGGAATGTTTTCCTAACTGAATA
The DNA here is from genome assembly GCA_963574885.1 of Lepilemur ruficaudatus. Taxonomy (NCBI): domain Eukaryota; kingdom Metazoa; phylum Chordata; class Mammalia; order Primates; family Lepilemuridae; genus Lepilemur; species Lepilemur ruficaudatus. The sequence continues at coordinate 12,083 of CAUYRT010009085.1, read as the reverse complement.
AAAGATAATTGTAAAAAGTCATGGACAACTATCCACTGGTTGTGCTTGATCTGAAATCACTTTGGATGTGCTAGTTTGTTCATTTTCAAGACTATATAGTCTTTGTTGATGAACATGCCACACAATTTTAGCCACTCTAATTTTCAAAAACATTTGGATTGTTTCCAGTTTGGGCCTACTGTGAATAATGCTTCTGTGAATATTCTTGTATGAGTCTCTTGGTGCACATATGCATGCATTTCTGTGGGCATACCTGGAGGTAAAACTACTGACTCACAGTGTTTGCAAAGCTTTGAGTTTAGTAGATGATGACAAACTGTTTTGCAAAGCAGCTGTTGTAATTAACATTCCTACCACTGTATGAGAGCTTGCATAGTTTCACATCCTCACCAAATAGTGTAGTATTGGGTTTAAAAAAAAGAAAATCATACCCATCCTAGTAATCTGTAGTGATATCTTATTGTGGTTTTAATTTGCATTTCCCTGACTATGAATTAGATTTAATACCTTTTCAGATGTTTTTAGCCATTTGGATATCCTCTTTTATTCAGTACCTATTCAAGTCTCCTGCCCATTTTTCTACTTACTGTTCATCTTTTCCTTATTGATGTGTAGGATGTCTGTATATGTCCTCATTACAGGCCCTTTGAAAATATCTTCTACCCTGCAGCTTGCCTTTGCACTCTTTTAATGGTTACTTTTTCTTTTTTTTAAATAGAAGTTTTTAATTTTAATGTATTGTAATTTAGCCATCTTTTCTTTCATGAGTAGTGCTTTTGTTTGGTTTTTCTTTTTTGTATTCTCCTTATGATCTCTGTTCCATGGTCATAAAGATTTTCTCTTACATTATTCTCCAGAAACTCTATTGTTTCAGCTTTCATACCCACATAGAATTGTTTATTACCTTCCCATGCTGCTCTGTAGTGCAAATGTTCATGGCTCTGTCTTTTTCCAAACTTTCTATTCTATTCTATTGGCCTATTTTTCAGTCTTTGCACCAACGTCACACTGCCTGAATTCTCATACCACTATACTAAGTCTCACTGCACAGATGACAAGTTCTCTCACCTTGTCTCCTTCCCCAAGCCTGGCCTGGCTCTTCATGTCCTTTTGCATTTCCACATGCCTAGGGGAATCCACTTCTCCATAACTCTTAGGATTTTTATTGAGATTGTTTTAATCTACAGATCAATTTGGGGAAAGAACTAACATCTTTAAAATATCATCTTCCATTTATTTAGGGCTTTTATGACTCTCAGTAATAGTATATACTTTACATAAGTATTGTGTACATTTTTGCTAGATTTGTGCCTAAATATATAACCCTGTAGATGCTATAGTCTAAGATGCGTTTTTTAAACATCTCATTTTCTAATTGTTTGTTGCTGATATATAAAAATACAATTGACTTTGCAGAAGCCTTGCTAAACTCACTAATACTAATAATTTATTATTTTTGATTTTTTATGTTCATAATCATACCAGCCATGAATGATCACAGTTTTATTTCTTCTCTCCCTGTATTTATACCACTGATTTACTTTCCTTGCTTAACTGCATTGGCTAAGTCCTTTAGTACAATAATGAATACATATAGTAATAGTGGACATTATTGTCCTGTTCCCAAAGTCAAAGGAAAGCCTTCAAAAAGTCACAGTTAAATATATTATATGGTGTGGGTTTTTATAGATATTCTAATTAAATCAAGTGAGCTACTTTCTATTTTTAGTTTGCTTAGTTTTTTTTTATTTGAATAGATTTAGGGGAAACAAGTTGAGGTTCTTTACATGTATATATTATGTAGTGGTGAATAATTATTTTAAAGTCAAGATCTGAGGCACAAGGCTCAGTTTCATCTCTGGAGCTGCTCCTAAGCAGAGTTAAAGACAAGTGACAAACCGGGAGAAAATATTTCTAAGTTAGAGAACAGAGGGCTAACCTCCCGAAAGAATTCTGGTCGCATTGCCAGATTCTGTTTTCTCACACATGGTTCCAAACACTGTTCCGGACCACTGCTGTCAGCACGAAAGTTTCACCTCATCATGAGCATACGTAAGGTAGTTCGTTCTCCATAAAGCTAAATGTATTCCTTTGAAAGGACTGTCTTTTCTTCTATGGATATGTTCTCTCTAATTTTTAACTATGTTTCTTATAATTCAATAGTAAAATCCATGGCAACTTAGGGGTTTTTAAAACATATCCTTACGTGACAAACTAAAATATTAGCAACTTTTTGCAAGTCTCTTTAGATTCTTTGAGTCCTTTTATTGGTTTAAGAAATGCAAAACCTGGACACCTCTGACCTAATGCACATCAGTGACATTCAGGATATAGACAAAGAAAAAGGAGCTGATGAATTAAGAACATGAAGACGGGGGAAAGGAACCTTTAGAAAATAAGGAAGAGGAAGTCCAGGGCAGTGAGACCTCACAAAGCCAAGGGCAAAAAGCTTTCAACTTGGTGAACGTGGTTGGATAGGTCAAATGCTGCAGGAAGTCAAGTAAGATGAGGACTGTAAAATAACTGTTGGATTTAGTAACAAAAGGATGCTAATGATTCTGGGGAGAAGAATTTCAGTGGAGTAGCAAGGCCGAGACTGGAAGCTGTGGATTTAAGAATAAAAGGGTAGTAAGGAAAAGGAGATATTGACTTGTACAGTACTTCTGAGAAATTTAATTGTGAAGGGAAGAGTGTGTCAGTTGTAGAGGCATGTGGATATAACAGGATTTGGCCTGCTGGATTGGTTTATTTGATTGTCTTGAAGATGAGAGCTGATTGAATAAGATTATTATTAAAAATACAGTGGAGAGATAGAGATATTAAAACTATAGGAAAGAAAGGAAATGATTAATGAAGAAAGAGTGTGAGAAAATGAGGTCAAGTGGAGTGTAGAACACAGATGGGAGGCTTTACTATGGATGAGAAGGGAGACCTCCATCCTTTGTTCATCCTAAAAGGAGCATCCAGGGCCTTGGACTAGGACTGTGTGATTTCCATAAGGCTCTGCACAAGGAGTCTATGTGAACAGCACCCCAAACCTGTGGGAGGTTTGTCCTGCCTGGACACATGCAGCAGTCTTGGATGCAGGTAAATTTGTAAGTTGAGGCAGAGCGAAGTGGCTCAAACCTGTAATCTCAGCACTTTGGGAGGTTGAGGCAGGAGATTGCTTGAGACCAGGAGTTTGAGACCAGCCTGGGCAACATGGCAAGACCCTGTCTCTACAAAATATAGAAAAAAATTGGTACATGCTATAGTCCTCATTACTCGGGTGGCTAAGGCAGGAGGATTGCTTGAGCCCAGGAGTTCAAAGTTGCAGTGAGCTATGACTGTGCCACCACTGTACTCCATCCTGGGTGACAGAGAGAGACCTTATCTCTAAAAACAAAAAATTTTAAATTAAAAAAAAATATGTAAGTTGATGGAAGTTTTTGTTTTTATTTTTAGGGTTTTTATTTTGTTTTGTTTTATCTTCAGAGTAGCATTTTAAGGAATATCCTGTTTGCTTCTACTCCCGCTCCCTACACCATGGCTGGAGAAGAGAACCTGGGTAGGGCCCGTTAGAAGGAGCCCTCAGATCAGCGTGGGCTGGGAGACCTCTGTCTGGGCTAGGGCCTCCACTATGGTGGAAGAAAGTCTGAGGTGGACCAATTCCAGCCAGCCTCTCCTAGGCCTTTACTCATCCCCAGATGTTTATAGTTGCTGGCACAAGACTGGGGTGAGGCTCCCAGAATGTTCTAGAGCCAAGCTGGCCTCCCAGGTCCTTTCCCAATCACCCCACAGAGAATGGATCAGTGAAGCCCAGACCATGCAGGCTCCCCGACAGACTCCCAGACCTCCAGGGTCCAGGAGGCTCCCTGGAACCTGGTGGGGGTAGGAGATTCTCTGACAATTTCTGTCCCACCCGCTTTGGACAGCAGAGCAAAACAAAGGAAAGTGAAACTATTGGCAAGCAGCTGCGAGTCCGTGTGAATCCCTAAGCATCTGCCTGTGTATGTGCACATGGTCAGGGGGAATCTTGGAGAATCCCAAAAAGAATCGTGAGAGTTCCTTGAGACAGAGCAGTCAACGAATCAGACAGGAATCAGAAGAGACATGCTAATAAACGAAGGTATCACTTTCTCTCCTTTCCATGTTTTCCATACCACCATCAGGCGTCAGCTTGTCTGTCTGCTCCACGGTCACCCTCCCATGGCCTTCAGCTGCCCCACTGTGCGTTCTCTGAGTTCTCTGTCCTCAGGCAGGTTTTAGGAAGAAGGTTGTCTCTCACATCATGCAGAATAAGATGGGACATTTAAATACTAAAAGATAACATTTTTAAGCTAAAAGAATGCATCTCTAAAAGTGAAGTTTAGACAGTTTACCAGTGGGCAGAAGAAATACTTTTGGAAGAGAAGTCTTCCTTGTTTCCTTAAATCCCTAATAACCTATCAAGGGCCACAGCATTCAGTTTGTGACCCACACAAAGGCACCCAGCAAAGGGGATGTGGGGCTGAAATCCATCCCTGCTGACAATGATGTTGACAATTTGAAATTCTCTTTTTTTACCAATTGAAATAAAAATGTGTTGTGCCTACACTCTGTTCCACAAACTTAGGAACCCTTTCCCCAAATCTGTCTGTTCAAACATCAGGAAATCATCAGAAGAGGGAGATAGGGTAAAATTTCCCACAGAAAATCTGTGTGTGGAGTCCTGAGAGGCTTTCACCAGCATGAGCTGGTTGGTTTGTGCCAGAAGAACACTGCAGAAAATAGGGGTTTAGAGAAATTCAGCTAAGGCAGGAATTTTGCAATGGGAAGAAACTGGAGGTAAATGTGTGAATGAAACTGGATCAGAATCTTCTACATAATGACGCTGTGGCCCAGCAATACTGTCAGGGCAGGGAGGACCAAACAGTGGCATAAAAGAGTAAGATTTCCAAGTCTTTTTAAAAAAACACAACCAAGAGGACAATTTATCTTCACCTACTTTCACCCTTCACATAAAAGGTTTTTTAGAAAGCCTTTCCTAGTTTCCTTCAAACAATAAAACATCTACCCCACAAAGGTGGGCTTTGAGTGAAACTCAGACTCTTCGCAGAAGTTGGGGGAGGGGGGCTTCAGGCAGATGGACTCAGAATGGAGCTGGATTCATCTTTGCCTCTCACTGGAGCTGCCCAGAATGGTGTTGCTGTTCTTGCAGAGATCCCAGCACCGGAGTGCCAGGTAGGAATGGACATTGTCTGTCTTGTTGACTGACGTTAAGCCTGGCACATAGTAGACACTCAGTTAACATTCCCTGGATGTTAAATGAATGTTTTTTCTGGTGCTGCAGTTAGTTGGCTTTTTGCAGTCAAGGCACAGGCTTCATCTGTGATTTTTAGTCACCCAGCAGCACCACCACCTTCCTCAGTGACGATGTCATCTGACTTGACTTGAACGCCCCCAGGAGTGGTGCACTCTGGGAAGTGGCCTCCTTGGCCAGTCTCCCCAGTGGTCCCCCAGGGCCATGGAGTTGTCATCTCATCATCTCTGGCATTAGTGTGGGAGGGCTCAGCCAGAACACCGGACGAAAGGACACAGGCTCTTTTTTTTTTTTTTTCAGCTTCATGTAGGACTAGCATTGAAGGAGAACCAGAGAAAGCAAAGACTCTATCGATTCCTGAACTGAGGAACTAAAACATCCTTCTCACCTGTTGTTTCCCACTAACCCAGAGAAAGTGTTGGAAGGAAGCAAGAAATATCCTTTGGGCAGCGGTACAGTTGGCTGCAAGAGGCTATCAAAAGTCATTTTAAAATCCCTTTTCATAGACGTGTCCAGGATATTGACCAGAAGACAGAGGAAAGACTATTACTGAGCAATTCCCTTTCATATGTTCGAACCTCCCCTCGGCTGTGTGTTTGGCAGGGGTCCCAGGGAAACTGCTGCAGAAGCTATCAACATTGCTGCGATGTAGGCATCCTCACTTTTATAATCCCCAAGTTTCAATAAAAACTGTCTCTTTCCACTTCCACAGATGGTAGGGAGAACAGACAGCAGAATATGCTTTCTACAGACAGTTAGGGATTCTTTTTCAGGACGTGCCAAACACAGCAGGAGTTCTTAATTATTTTTTAAATTGTATACTGACAGAGCAGAATGATAAATGAAGTATGTGGAAGACTAAACAGTATTTTGTCATCAAAATAACAACATTAGTCTCCTTTAGGAAGCTTAAATTTTGAAAAGGGCTCTTCCTTCTAGTCCTTTTTTTAAATTCCTAAATGGCTCATTAATTTATTTGTTCATTTAAAAAATTATTGAGCACCAAGGAAGACACTAATTTGGACAATAAGGATTTAGGGCACAGAGAACAAGAGGTAGGGAATATATTTGACTTATTTATCTTCCTTCCACATAAAAGTTATATTTTGAAATGTCTTCTGGAAGACATTTCTCTGGGGTGGAAAATAGAGAGTTATGAGAAATGCAATTGGCAGATTCTATTCGTATATGGTCAGTCCTTCCCTTCCTCTTCCTCTGCCCATACTTGCTAGATGCAACTCAATTCTTTCTTGAGGGAAAAGGAACTGATCCAGATCCTCTTCCATGACAGTTGACTGTCTGACTCTGCCTTTAAGTACATCCACACCTGTGAGATGGGCATTTGGTGAGGTCCAGCCCTGGAAGAACTCACGGTTAGCTCATTATTTGTTCATGTGGCTTTTAAGAGAAAATCATATGAAGTGGAGGAGGCTTGTAAGACAGTCCCTTTTATATCTTTCATAGAAGTCACATTTAAAAAATCATGAAATGCTAAGACACAATAAGCTTCCATTTTACATAGAGATTCCTTCTTTAAGTTCTATTTTCCTACTTAGTGTGGAAATTCCCTATGTGCGAACATTTACCCAGGGTAATGGTGGGCTAGGTGCTCCCAACACTTCACGAGCACTTGCTTGTCTAGGCCCCAAAGCATACACACAAGGGAGACACTATCATTAACTCTATTTTAAATACGAGGAAACTGAGGTTTAAAGAGGTTAAGTAGCTTGCTGCAGGCCACATAGCTAGTGAGTGGCAGAGAATTCTAATCCAGGTCTGATGGTCTCTGGAGTGCATTAGCACCAACGAATACTCTCTAATAGTGGGTCACATCCTCATGACATCAATGTAGTGGCTTGTGATCCTTTTTCAAGTGAATGAGATAGAATAGGAATGATCAGAGTTCATCCCACAGAGTAAAACGTAAGTAATCTTTCAAGAAGTTTTGTTTTCAATGTGTGGATGTGGGTGGGTATGTGGGTCAGTGTGGGGGCTGAGTGTGTGCTGGTGTATGGGCATGTGTGGGTGTGTGGCTGTGTGGGTGCTTATGAATGAATGTGTGAGTGTGTGCTGGTGTATGTGGGTGTATGTGGGTGTGTGGATGTATGTGGGTATGGATGTGTGTGAATGTGGGTGGCTGAGTGTGTGGGTATGCGCTGGGGTATGTGGGTGTATATGGTTGGGTGTGTAGGGTGTGGGGAGGTTGTGGAGGATAAGTGTGGGAGAGGGGTGTGTGAGGGGTGCATGGGTGTGTCTGGGTGTATGCTGGATTGTGATACAAAATTTATTTCTAATTGTGAGTTACTGTCTTAAAAAATTTCAAAACCACAATACAGAGATATGTTGACTCCCACTCATTCATGTTCCAAACACAGGAGGACTACTAGTTTTTACAAATCTGCCTTCTATAGAAATCTTTACAAGCAAGAAGTTAAGGGATTTTGAAATCTATGACTCAGTATGCCTCTGCCTGCGTGAACAGGCTTAACAAGCCAGCCCCAGCACCATGCAGCGAGAAGTCTGCCTAAAATAGTCACAGACTTGACTGGTCTTATGCATGGGGGCTGATAGTAAATCTTTCATCCACCATGGCAGCAATAGCAGAGAAAATAGTTTTTGCTTTTGTAAGAACAAAAAAGCAGCGGGTAGAAAACATCCCAAAGCTGTGCTCTGGGTCTTCCTCCTCAGTCAGGGAAGGAGTGTGCACCTTTCCATGTGATGCGCCGCTGTCACGTGCTTGTGGGATGTTCAGATTCATCAGAACTAAACCACTAAAGCTCAAATAATCCACTTATCCTCTCAGATGATATCACTAAAAGCCTAACATGCACTTGTAATCGAGCCATAGCTTTAGTGCCTAAACTTGAACTTTTGCCCTCTAACAAGTGGCATCATTTGTTAAACAATGAGGGCCAGGAGGTGTTACCTGCTTTAGGAGAGTCCATGTGAGGGGTTTGGGGGGTAGGACATCATTCCACAAGGCAGCATTTACTTGGAGGGCCCAGACCTCACAAGGACATTTTCCCCAAAACCAGAGTAGAAGTCACTTCCTGATCATTATTTGGAGGTAATAATGCCAACCATATAGAGTTGCCATTAACATTAAATAAAGTAACAAGGAAATACTCAGCACAAAGTAGATGATGCTCCTTGAATGTTTGTTTTCCATCCTTCTGTTATGTTAAAAAAAAAAAAATTCCCCTCACAGACCCAAAGAAATTTCTGGTCATGATGCCAACCTTTGCTGATGTGGTTAGGAGCACTGTGCCAACACCCCTTGCTCCCTTCCGTGAGTCATAATGAAATACAGCCATCCCTGTGTCTACACTCACCTTAAATCAATGTCTGTGAAGTTTCAACCTCAACTCCTTTTTAAAAAATACATGACTTCCATAATTTTACTAGCCAATTTACAGACGTATCTCTTTGTTTTCTGGGAGGTACTCTCCCAAAATTGAAAGAATGTCTGTGACATATAAACTTCTGGAATTGTTTTGGTCATGCTACCCACAGATATGGTACTTTTGTAAATGTTAATTATATTTCCTTTCTTTACTCTCTTATTGAACCCAGCAGTTATTTGACTCTCATTGGTCTTCTCTTATGTACCCTATAAAAGAACATTATTTTTAACTGATCTTTATTGAGGACTTACAATCCTTGAAATTCAGGTTCCGGATTCAATTGATATCCTCATAGCACAATGGTTAAGAGTGGCCTCTGGTATCGGAGGGATGACTCAAACCCAGCCTGTGTCACTTTCCAAACAAATGACTGCAGGCAAGATATTTGACTTCCCTAATTCTGAAACATGAAGGATAAATTGCCTAAACCACAGGCTGGTTGAAGGACTAGCTAAGATAACCACTGTGCAAAGTGCCCGGCACACCACAAACTCAAGGAGTGTTAGATATTATTGCTTAGTATTATCTGCCGTATTCTAATGTGGTTCTGGATTTCTCTCTAACTCCCATCTAAACGTTCCTTTTGCATATGTATTTTTATTATGTCACCTCAAATCCTTCTCGTAAACAATTAATAAGCAAATAAATTTATCTATTGGATTCTAGTAGCTTACGGTTTTGCCTTCTGTTTCCAAGAGTGGACCACTCCTTGATTTCATACAAAATCATACAAAAGTAGGATAATACATTTGGTCTTGTTTACTATGACTTTGCAGAGGTGAACTCAGCATGAACCTTGCTTCCATTCTTGGTCTAGCTGGTGTCAGGTGGGATCATGGTTGTTTGAAATGCTATCTTTAAGAATATTGCTCAAAAAAAATGTGCATTAAGAATAACACCAGGCAAACTCAAGTCATGGGGTTCTTGTGAAAATTAAGTAGGACAACGTGGACAGATCTTGGCCATATTAACCCTTTGTTTCTCTTATGTGAGATTTTTGTCCTCTTTTTCACATAGATTTCGCACTGACTGAAGGTAGTACGATAGCTCCTTTGTGCCAAAAAGGATATTTTCCCTGCGGGAATCTCACCAAGTGCTTACCCCGAGCTTTCCACTGCGACGGCGAGGATGACTGTGGGAACGGGGCGGACGAGGAGAACTGTGGTGAGTGCCCCACTGTGTTCCCACTCTGCTGCCTGCTTGCTCTATGAACTCCCCAAAACTGTGGGCAAGTTGGATAATGACTTTACGTAATGAACTTGGAGAGCCGACCGGGTGTTCTATAGGCACTCTCTTTGTAATGAAAATAATTACTCATCAATTTATTTGTGATGATGACCTGAATTTTCATATAGGCAGGGTGCTTAAATCAGAAATACAGTATTATGAAATGTTATCTTTTATAAAAATTGAAATTATATTTTAAAATCTACTTGGGGACTCACATTTTAATTTTAAGGGGCTTCCTATGACTACTTCCATTATGGCTGGCAATTTGCTTTTGCACAAAGTGTGAATGGGCCCCTCTAGAAAATTAATTAATTGAGCAGACCTGTACTGAGTGCCCACTCTGGGCTGGGAGCTCCAAGTCACTGGGACACAGTGGGCTGAAGGGAAACAAGGGTCTTGACCTTGTGGAGTTCACACAATGTGAACTAAGACGACAACAAACCTGTACACAAGTAAAGTAGTCTCAGAGAGTGGTAAGTACCATGAAGAAAATGAAACAGGATAATGAGATAGAAAGTGACTTGGAGGGAGAAGGGATACTTTAAGGATGTACCTAGAGAAAACTTTTTTAAGACGATGACATTTGCGTTAACAACTAAATGAAAAAAAGAAAGGAAGTACAAAATATTCTGGAAGAACAGAATTCTAGCAAAGGAAACCACAAGTGCAAAGGCCCTGAGGCTGAATGAAACAAATAACATGTCTGAGGGACAGAGAAGCCAGTGTAGTTTGAACAGAACGAGGATATAGATAGAAGACGAAGGTGTAAGCAGAGGCCAGATCACACAGGGCCTTACAGGCCAAGTTTAGGTCTGTAGAGTGAGACGTATATATTGTCTACTCTAACCTACCTATTGTTCCCTAGAGGAAACTGATGTCAAGAGTGGTGGGCATGTCTAGTTAGTGACAGAGTAGGCTCTAGAACCCAGATCTGAATCTGAAAGAATCCCATGTGTTTTCTGCAACATGCAGCTACCTGTCTTTGTCACTGCCCAACCATCCATCAAAGAGGGGCAGCAAAGCCTGGGAACACCAAGTGTCTGTCTCTAGAATCTGCTCTCCTGCCCCTGAGTACTCAGACATGCTTCCCTCTGATGGAAACAGCCTCTGCCCACACTTCTCGAGGATCGCTCCTACTCATCCTTCAGAACCCAGTTCAAGTATCCCCTCCTCCAAGAGAGGGCTTCCCTGGCCACCCAGAACCTGGATCACTGGTCTAGGTTGAGTGTTGCCATAGCACCTGGGGTGTCTTTGTGCAACTGCACTAAGTAGGCTGCCCTATCTTTTCACTGTATTTCTCTTCCTGGACAGGAACTCCATGAATATAGGCCCGTGTCTTATTTGTTTTATTGTCACCAGAGCTTAGAACAGTATAGCACACACTAGGCACTTAATCAGTGCTCAGTTTGTAGGGGCAGCTCTCTGGATGCCAACGGCCAAGTTACTCAAATTCTTGGTTTTTCCTCTTTGCTGCATGAGAATCAGAGACCATGAGTGTTTATCTACCTCATGAAAATGCTCTGAACCCAAATTAAATAATGCATGTGAAGGAGCATCATAGTAGAATCATTGAAGATATTAATAGGAAATAGAAATAAATTAAAGATGCTGGACTCAAGGAGCCTGTGAGCAATTATTTTAAATTTACTTATCTATTTGGGGGAACTTCAGTATCATATGTTATAATGCATATCTTATAATTTTTATAGCATATGGTAAAGTAACAATACTTCAAAATTAGTCCTCCTTTTTGAAAAATATAATTTATCACAAGAAGAGAAGAAAATTTGGCAAATTAACACATCATATTAACATATAAAAAACTGAGAAAATGTTATTTTCCTCAATAGGATTCAAAAGCCTTTGTTTTTTTTGTTTTGTTTTTTTTTTTTGAGACAGAGTCTCACTCTGTTGCCCGGGCTAGAGTGCCGTGGCATCACCCTAGCTCACAGCAACCTCAAACTCCTGGGCTCAAGCGATCCTTCTGCCTCAGCCTCTCAAGTAGCTGGGACTACAGGCATGTACCACCATGCCCGGCTAATTTTTTACATATATTTTTAGTTGTCCAATTAATTTCTTTCTATTTATAGTAGAGATGGGGTCTTGCTCTTGCTCAGGCTGGTCTTGAACTCCTGACCTTGAGCTATCCACCCGCCTCGGTCTCCCAG
>CAUYRT010009084.1:0-38733 GCA_963574885.1 Lepilemur ruficaudatus | reverse complement strand
CTGGTTTGTCTTCTCATGTGAGAACCACACACACTAAACATCTCGCCAAATGGAAAAAACAATCTCTAGATAGAAGATCATCAGGAGGTGTTTATATGCTGAAGTACACACACCTTTGCCATTGGGGAATTTGGAGTGTCTAATTGTTAGAAATGTTACACCAGTTTGATGGCGAGTACACGTGGGGCCCATTCTTCGGGTCTTGTGTCACCTCACTTTGAATAAGGGGCTTAAACTTAATCCAGGATAATATAAGCAGTACTAGCTCACTGTCATTTCTTAAAATTGAGTAATATTCCATTGTCAACATATACCAAATTTTAACAATCCACGTGTATTCGCCATCAAACTGGTATTGACTGATTAACACTATGGTGCTCAAATGGTGGTGGTGTTCACTAGGGATTTGGGGGGTGGGAGGTAGACCCACATCCAAGAGATGTGGTGAGCACTGTGAAGGGGAGGGGCATGCTTGAAATGTATTTGGGGATGGGTATTAGGGGGTAGGAAATCCTCTAAAACTGATTTATGTGAATAGCTGTACAACTTGGTAAATTTACTAATAACCATTTAATTGTACACTTAAAATGGAGTGAAGACATGATATGTAAATTACACTTCAATAAAGAAAAAAAGGGGTAATTCTGACTGATTCAAAGTTTGCTTAAAGGTTATTTAAAAAAAAAAAAGGTAGAGGGACCATGTAAATGGGAGAGAGAGACAGATGTAGAGTGTTATGGATACAAAGATATATTTTTGATAAGAAATTTTGGCGAGAAAAGAGAATGATTTAATATAAAGAAATGATCTTGTATAGTAAATTTTTATGCTAAAATAAACTGACTGTTTATTTAAGAAAGGGGAAACTGAGGACAAAACAAAAAAGGCTAAGTATGACATAGATGGTCTCTGTAAGTTGTGATAAGATTAATAAAAGAAAATTTATAAAGGAATTTTGTATGTGATCGAGTTGGCTACAATTTTTTTTAATAAAAAAATAATTTTTTTGGTTAAAAAAAATTACACCAGACAATAATACCAACGAGAACACTGGGAAACTCAATCCGTTTGTCCATTGCTGGTGTTAGTCAGAGGTATTTGCATTTGATAGGAGTCAGAGATTCTCTGATCATTAATTCCTTTCCTTTAGCAAAAATTATATTTTTAGTAAAGCAATAGAAAGAATTGGAGCCTTAAAAACATCAACCCAACTATAAATCCCAGTTTTACCACTCACAGTGTTATAACTGGCAAGTTACGTAAACCCTCTAAATCTCAATTACTTTATTTGTAAAATAAGGACCATAAACTTACCTTGTTTAATTTGTTAGCTTGCAAGGATCTGCTTTCCCCAGAGCGTGTTCCACAGAAGAAAAATTCTGGAGGACAGCAAAAGGGATCTATGGGTCAAATAAGTTCAGAAAATAAGGGGTTAAAGAAATCAAACTGATTTATTTAATGTACAACCTATCATCGTTTTTACTATACTAATTTTCTTAGTGAATCAACAAGAGGGAGATACAACTTATATCATTTCTCAAATTTATTTGACCAGAAAACAGCCTTTTAGAAAAATTTTTGAAACTAGTGTCGTATGGGACATATTTTTTGAAAATGTTAAGCCAATTATATACAGTACTGAATAAACGTTACTTCCATTTATGTTTTTTTCAAGATCTATAAAAATACAAAGGTTCTTATTATCATGACACACTCATTCCCTGAAAAAAATCTGTGTACTTTTAAGGGTTATTTCACTGTTTCAAATTTTCCTTTTCTTGATAACTTTTTTTTAGAACATCTTCTCTGCCTCCCATGAAATCACATGCTCATTGTTCCATCCTTCCCTGAGTTTCTGGTTGAGAGGAGTCAACATTATCACGTGCTTCCTTTGCTTGGGTAAATATCTATGGACAAGTCCAAATCCTGAGTTCTAATATTAGCTCTACTACGAACTGTGTCACTTTATTTGCTTCTTTGTCTTGTTTTTTTAATTTTCTTTTCCTTTCTCTTTGTCTTGTTTTAACCTTTCTTGGACTCTGGAAATGGGTGAAATAGAATTGTAAAATAAAATAAAATTTTATAGCATTCTATTATAGAACTGATAGGGTTGATTAAAAGAAAAAAGACTTCAAAGACTTTAGTCTAGCATGGACTGAAACCTACAGAAACAGTAAAAGAACTTAAAGTCATCCTTCCTATCCACACAAGAACAAATCTTAACATAGTGACTTACAATGGACAACTTTTCGTAGATTCGTGAGAAAAACTGACGTCACAGAGCAAACCACTAGTCCAAAATTTTGCAAGGCAGACAGGCAGATACTGAGAATCACATTAACTGGAGCAGAAACCCAGAAGTAGAAAACATAAACTGCAATTGATGCCCTACTGGATGCACAGTGTGGACAAGTTTGAGGGTTAAAAATTCTGGGCGGTGTTGTGGGGGAAGGGAATACCTAGCTCCAGCCCATTTTAGCTTTCTATGGGGGGAAGGAGGGAATTACACAACTGCAGCCCCTTGTAGCCTTCCTGTCTCACCTGAAGAGGGGAGACCTGAGAAGCACTTGCAAAGGTCACAGCCCAGGGACAAAAACTCACTAAAAAGATTGAGACCTAATCAGAGGATTATAAATGCTTCTCCTCGCCCCACACCTTAGCACCACATGACAAACACCTGTTCATTGTGGTTCCTTTTACCCAGCATATCATGTCCGGCTTTCAACAAAAGAATTACAAGGCATAATAAATGCAAAAAACACAGCTTAAAGAAACAGATCAAGGATCACAACTAGATTCCAATATGTCAGGAAAGTAGGAATTATCAGACTGAGAATGTAAAATAATTATGATTAATATGCTTAGGGCTCAAAAGAATGAGAAGACAAGCTTCCGACTGGAAGAAAATACTTGCAAAAGACATATCTGATTAAAAAAACAACAACAGCTGCTATGCAAAATATACAAAGAGCTCTTAAAACTCAACAGTAAGAAAACAAACAACCTGATTAAAAAATTGACCAAAAACTTGAACAGACACTTCACCAAAGAATTTATATGGATAACAAACAAGCATATAAAAAATGTTCCATATCCTATGTCATTAGGCAGTTGCAAATTAAAACAACGAGATACCATTACCACCTATGAGAATGGACAAAACCCAAAACAGTGAAAACATCACATGCTGGCAAGGATTTGGAGCAACAGTAACTCCTGTTCATTCCAAATGGGAATGCAAATCATATAGTCACTTTAAAAGACAATTTGGGGCCAGGCACGGTGGTTCACGCCTGTAATCCTAGCACTCTGGGAGGCCGAGGAGGGAGGATCGCTTGAGGTCAGGAATTGGAGACCAGCCTGAGCAAGAGTGAGATCCTGTCTCTACTAAAACATAGAAAAAAAATTTGCTGGACGTGGTGGTGCGCGTCTGTAGTCCCAGCTACTAGGGAGACTGAGGTAAGAGGATTGCTTGAGCCAGGAGTTTGAGGTTGCTGGGAGCTAGGCTAACGCCACAGCACTCTAGCCCAGGCAACAGAGTAAGACTTGGTCTCAAAAAATAGAATAAAGTAAAATGAAATAGTTTGGCAGTTTCTTACAAAACTAAACATACTTTCTTCAGATGATCCAGTGACCATGTTCCTTGCTATTTCCCAAAAGGGCTGAAAACTTATGTTCACACAAAACCCGCACACAGATGTTTATAGCAGCTTTATGTTTATAGCATAATTACTAAAACCTGGAAGCAACCAAGATGTCCTTCAGTAGAAGGATGGATAAATAAACTCTGGTACACGCAGACAACAGAAATATTATTGACTGCTAAAAAGAAATGAGGTACCAAGCCACAAAAAGACAGAGAAGGAACTTAAATGATACTACTACGTGAAAGAAGTCCATCTGCAAAGGATACATACTGTATAATGCCAACTATATGGCATTCCGTAGAAGGAAAACTTACGGAAACAGTGATCACCATGATCAGTGAGTGATTCACAGAAGCTGGTTGAAGAAAAGGGATGAATTCACGGAGCACGGAGAATTTTTAGGGCAGTAAAGCTATTCTGTATGATACCATAATGGTGGATACATGTCATTTCACATCTGTCTAAACCCATAGAATGTACAACACCAAAAGTGAACCTTAACATAAACTATGGACTTCGGGTGATAATGATGTGTCACTGTAGGTTCATCAGTTGTAACAAATGCACCACAATGAAGTGGGATGTTGATAGTGGGGGAGGCGGTGCATGTGTGGGGGAGGTCTAGATAGATAAAGAACAAAAGTCTGGTTAAAGGTAGTAGATATTTGACTGATAGTCAACTGAGAGCCAAATTAATAGGTGAGGCTTAGTTTCCAAAATAAGCCTTAATCTCAGTAAAATTCATCAGAAAATTGTTCAGGCACGTTATCAGGAATGCTAATCTTCTAAAAAAAAAAGTGGTTTTAAATTTCACACAGAAGGGTTCGATTTTGGGCCAGGCTTGGGCAATTTTTCTTTTGCAGTACGTAGTGCACGAAACTAAAAAGAAAGGCAAGAAAATCACTACCATAAAATGCAGGACAGTGGTTACCTGGGGGACAGAGGGAAAGGGTAGTGCTTGGGAAGAGACACAGAGGGTTTCGAGAGCACTGTCCATGTTCTCCTGTGTAATTATAATTACATGTGTGGCTGGACTTTATTTATTCATTAAACACATATCTGTGTGTGTGCATGCGTGTGTGTGTAAAATCTCCCCACTGGAAACACCGTTTCCATGAAGGCAACATTTATGTTGGGGGTGTTTTTCTATACGTGTGTTATATTTCTTGATTTGAAAGAAGGTGGTAAAATAAAGAGTAGACGAAAATCGGAGCCACAGAGTACATAAGTGCTCTGGATTTTTCACACTTGCGTGAAATGTGTCGTGTGAATGCAAAATTTAGAATGTAGAGCCTTAGGATAAAGCTAGCATCTCTAGTCCTCCAAAAAGCATACTTCCCCACGCCGCAAATGGGACTCATCGTTTAGACCTCTCACTGGCAATTAACTATGAACTGTACACACCATTCCCGTACTGTTACTTTCCTTTCACATCTTCGTCTTCCAGCTCACAGCCTGGCACACAGTGTCCCCTTGCACATTTATTGATAAGAAGCAATACAGAGTTTAAGTGTGGGTCCCATATCTGAACAGGTCATCTGAAGGCAACGCTCCAGTATTTATCATCATTTCTAAAACACATTTTTCCAGTCCATCTCTGAGTGTTAGACATGAAGCCTCACGCCTCTCTTCTATTGATCAGAAAACTCTCCTACTCCCTCTACAGACCCAAACACTAGCGGTGCTATGAAAGCACTTGTTATCCAGTTATGTGGCAGCTCCTCTAGGGACTCATAAGGACTTTGAGACTTAGAGCTTGCCCACCAATTCCAGTGCAGGAAAAAAAAAAATGGAAAAAACAAGACAAAACAATATCATGGATGATGGTCCATGGATGATAGTCTGATGTAGAGTGAGGACACAATTACCTTATTTGCACTATCCTTGTGAGGGATGGACTTAATTCTGACCATGAACTGCTTTCCTAATATGAATTCACTTTGCAGTTTCCATTCAAACCACAGAGCTCAATCATTCTTTCAACAAATATTGTTAAGTAGCTACTACGTGCATACTGTCATGCCAAGACACAATGATATAAGACATCCTGAAGTTTCTTTTTTCTCCCTGCCAAACACATTTCCATTTTTTTTTGATAGCTATTATCAAGGCAGAAATACACAATTCACTAATTAGCAAAGAGCCCTTCCCTTTGTGACAGGATGTTGCAACCAAGGCATCAAAATATAATAGCTATGACATTGCAAGGCAGAGTGCCAGACCAAGATGCAAATTTTCAAAAGTAATAGTTGGAAATTGATAACAAAACTCTGGGATCCCTCACTTGCATCCAGGGCATAAAAAAATGGGAGAAGGATAGGGCTTGGGAAAAAAGATTTCCTTAGAGAATGCTATGCTTTCTCCTCTCTCTTTTCCTCCAAGAAAGAAGTGTGGGAGAAGTACTAGCTCCTAAAACAAAGTTGAACGAGAGAGATTTTGAGCATATTACTAGGAGAATTTCTAAAGAGGATTTCTGTGGAGAATTCTTGATGTTTTATGAGTCTATCCCTTTCTAAGAGGGAAGAGAGTGCTTCTTTCTTGACCCCAGTACAAAGAGAGATTAGACTACAAAGAGAGCACTCAGAGAACTTACCGTTAATCTTCTTCTGTTAGAGAGGAACCCAGTGAACTGATGTCTGGCTCCTGCCTGGAAATTCTGAAAAGCAAGAAATAGGTTGAATTGTAGTTTGGCAGTCGGAGGAAAGCAGGTGATGCTGCATTTACCATGTGCATGCACCAAGGCGGAAATAAAGCAGGATTCTAGATTCCCACAAACTAGATACGGGGCATACACAAGTGAGAGCCAGCGATCTAGGTCGGTCAAAAGAACTGCCTAGAAGAAACCGAAGAGAAAGCCTCAGATTCCCAGGTAGCACACTAATTTGTCTCCCTGTTTCTGTCCTTGCCCCTTGGGTATATTTTACCACAGATGTCAAATATTTCCACTAAAACATAAGTCAGGTCATGTAATTCCTCCGCTCAAAACCCCCTAGTGGTTTTCCACGGCACGTGGAGTAGAAGCCCAAGCCTCACGATTACCTACAAAACCCTACATCGTTAGGCTCCATGCTACCATACCCTCACCTGCTTCCCCCTCTGTTCTCCATGCCATGGGTACAGTGGCCTCCTCCCGGTCCTCGCACTCCTCAGGGATGCTGCACTTGAGATGCCTCTACCTGGAAAGACTCAATGTGTCAGAGTCTTTAGGCACCTTCTTTCTGAGGTCTTCCCCCTTTAAAATTTCAACCTTCCTCTTCCCAGAACTCTCTCTGTCCCCTTTCTGGTTTTATTTATTTTTTTCTCTTTGGCTTTTATCACAGTCTAATTTGCTATATACATGTATACACACATATATGTATGTATATTATGTAGATATGTATAGTATGCATATATGTATATAATGTATATATGTGTATGTATATGTTATACGTATATTAAGAAAATATGTATATTAAGCATATACAATAAATAATGCCTACAGTATAATTATATCTGTGTGTGTGCATGCGTGTGTGTGTAAAATCTCCCCACTGGAAACACAGTTTCCACGAAGGCAGGGATTTTTGTCTGTTTTGCTCACAGTTGCGTACTCGGGGCCTCAACTTGGGCCCGGCACAGAATAGTTGCTCAATAAATATTTGTTGACTGAATGAATGTGCTTTAATAAAATGTGAATGACAATATTTCCTAGGTTGTTGTTCCAAAGAGATGGCCAAAGGGGAAGAAACAGAAAACCCCAGAGCAGGAAGCCAGCAAATCCACACACAAATTTGCTGGATGCAGCAGGGCTTGGACCTCTTGTTCCTGTGTCTTTCGCATGCCCAGGGCCCAGATATCAGTCAGCAGTGGGTACGATCTATGCTTTTCCCTTTTGTTTCCCTTTTGTTCTTGGTGTTTAATAAAAGAAATCTGCAACTGCATCATTAGAGCATCATAAATCACGTTACACAGTCTGCTCGGGCAGCTCTGATAGGAACCTCCTGGGTTGGACGTGAACTCAAGCAAGCCAGGAAACGTTTCAGTGGACATAAAAGCCCCGGGAAAAATTCTCGGGCATGAATCATGTGGGATTTCAATTTCCCTGATGCCAAGTATGATAACTATCATGGGCTCTGAGCAGTGTTGAAAATACATGTTTTTCTTTCACTTCAAAATGTTCTAGAAATGTGTTCCTACCTTTAAAAATCCTGAGTCCAGAGTTCAAGAGTGACAGAAGGCCAAAGTTGTCAGGTGACAAAGGAATGAAGAGCAGGAAGATTACAATGTGAAAGCTGCCTCCTTACCACCCCTAATGCATCACTGCAACAGTTTCTTTCAAGATAACCAAGAAGTCCCAAGGTTGTAAGGAGAAAGGAGCAAATAATACTAAATGAGCTGAAGAATATATAAATAGCAACTTAGATCCAATCTGCTTGAAACACACACACTCATGCACACACATGCACATACATGAACACACATGGCACATAACACTGATACGCACATGCACAAACACATTCTAAGGGCCTCTTATTCCAATAGGTCACAAGAGAATCACAGCCCTAAACCTCTCAGACTCTCTCAAATATCATGGCCTATCATATACGTAGGAATTCATTCATTCTCCTATGCACTCCTCTGAACCCATTTCTCTACAGTGAGGACTGCAGAAAGTTGAAGTTACACATGAAGATGCCAGAGGCTTTTCCGAAGCCCTCTGTTCGTGTTTTTATCCATGCTATTCCTTTCACCCATAAGTGGCTCCCCTCAGCTTCAGCTATGAAAATTCTATCCATTCTGCAGATTCCAGTTCTGATTCTCCTCTTTCAATGCCTTCCATAACCGACTTAATCGGACAATTCCCTCAATCCAGTTATTCCCAGAGAAAGCCTCTGGTAGAGTCAGTTATGGAAGGGCTTTTATTTTAGATCTTAGCAAAGAATACATCCCTTTTACAGAATTACAGAGTAAAATAGTATCCAGCTCAATGTTTCCCAAACTGTGCTCCAATTAAAAATGTTTCATGATTCTTCAAAAAACCAAAACCAAAACCAAATAAAAACACAAGAGAGTCCCTGGTCAAATAGTATTAGAAAACCCTATATACTCTATCCTTCTCTTGGAGAGTCATAGTGAATATTAGCATAGTAAAGACCCTGAGAATTCGGAAGTGAAGAAATGTGATTAACTTGGTTTAACCTAGTATTTTTCCAAAGTTATTTGACCAAATTTTCCAGTTTTTGTATACCAATAAGCCTTTCTCAGAAAGCTAGTTTTATGTGGAACACAGTGTAGGAATTATTGATCTAATATAACTCCCTCAAAGGAAGAGGTGATGAAATTGAGGCCTAGAGAAGTGAAATAACTGAATTAAGACTGCAAGCGAGTTTGTCGAAGAGCCAGTAATACACCCCACGTCTCCTGTATTCCAATCCAGTGCTCCTTCACTATATCACCATGATCAAATTATACCATAAAATGAAACTGTAGGCTTAGGACTTTTATTTTATATCTTGGCAAACTTCTTGGACATTGGAATCCTTTTGGCAGTATTTTGCTTTGGAAGGAATATATTATAAACATTTTTTAGTCCAATAAAGAATCCATATATATACAAAAAAGAAATTAGTGACCGTAGTATCTGTATAGTCCCTAAGGATCAGAATTCATACTAACAAGTTGAATTTACAAAAATCCATAATTCTGAGATACCCTATGAAAAAGGTGGTTAAAAAAAAAAAGAAGTTCAGCATTACACCACAGGACTACAGTAGGCACAAACATTAAAAATAAATAAATAAATCCCTCAATTGTTTAATAAAACAAAAAGGATATTTTTGTTGAATGAGATCTCAGTTGTACTTATCATTTGTGGCAGATACTGCTGATTGCCCATCAACAGCTTCTGCTACTTCCAAAAGATAAACCATCATTGGTCCATGCCAATCTTGATCATTCTAGCTGCGTTTGCCAGTAGAATTAAAAGTGGAAATGTGGCAAATGCATAAGAAAAGTATATCAGGGTTTCTGGAGAAGATTTTTACCCCCAATAAGTGGGAGGGGAGTGGGTTAGGCCCACTTTTTATACTTCCTATATTTGTATGCAGTTGTAATGAGAGAGTGATGTCTGGTAATACTGAAACCATCTTGACACCATAAGGAATTAGTCTGAGAACAAAAGCTAATATGTTGAGGCTGGCAGAACAGAAGGATGGCAAAGACTGACCTGGGCCCTTGATCACATCACTGAGGCACTGAATGAACTGTGGTACCCCTCACTCCAGGCTTATAATGTGAGATAATAAAAAGACCATTTTGACTGATGACATTTATGATCATCCTCCCTTATGCCCTCATTCCAGTTCAAGACTGAGCTACATCTTCCTTTCAGTTATGGAACAGCAAGCGTTGTTCTGGTAGATCACAGATATGTCTTTATCTTCTGGTTGAAACCTCTGTGCTAGAGCTCTCTGCCTTGCAGTTTCCCTGGGCTATATCAAGAGCAAGTCTTTTAACTTTCCCTCAGTTGCAAACATCCACTTAGCTCCCCTGTGCTTGGTTACTCCCTTCCATCAACTCTTCCCAGGATGCTCTCTGCTCCCACAGGGCTCCCTATCTTCTTTCTTCTCTTTTTCTTCACTCCTCCAGATCCTAGCTTCTCTCTGTTTCTGCCTTTGCTTCCAGAAACCAAGAGTTCTCTGCAAGTCCACAGTGTCACCCCAACGCAAATATTTAAACACTTACAATGACACATTTGCTGTATACACTAACATCTACTGCTCTTCTCCAACTTCACAGGCTGAAGTTCTTTCTCCTTCCCACAGATCAACACCTTTCATATTTTAATGAAAGCAGCAAATACCAGTTCACAATTTTACCCAAGGCCTTCAAGCCTTCATGAGACTTCTTGGTGACAGAGTATCCAAGATTATTTTATATCTACTGAAGTGCTTAGTAGTACATGTATCTGTTCTCAATCACGATTTTTCTGACTAATTTATAAAAAGTAGGCCTAGTTAATTTTATTTAAAAAAAAAAAAGAAAAGAAAAACGGTCAGAAAAAGACATTTGGTTAGTTGAAAGACATTTGGTTAATTTGCCTAAATAAAATGACCAGAATTAAGTTTTATGGATGCAAGTGTATTTCAACAACAATTTTAGAATTGACATGTTGAAAACATGGGGACCTTAATTACAGCATCTCATATTTGTACAATGTTTTATGACTCACAAATACCTTTTGTTTCTATTACTTCATCCAAGCATTCCTCATGTGATATATCATTTTTAGGTATATCAAGTTTTTATGACATTGGTAAACAATTTGAGAGACGGCATATGATCAAAAGTCACTCATAAACACATATTTCAAGTATAAGCTGATTTGAAGCTAAAAAAAGAAAAAGAAATGAAAATGTAAAATAAACTCTCCAGAACAGAATCCAACGTATTAGTCAAGCCAGATCTAGGACACTGTGTTTATTTCTGAATGCTGTGCTGTAAAGGGAACACTGTCATAACAAAATGACGTCTGGAAATTATCTCAAAAGGCAAAAGGGAGAACTGAGGATGTTTAGGCTATAAATGAAAAAATTTCAGGGTTGACCTCATAGACATCTTTAAATTCAAATACTGTCAAGTGCAAAGGTAGCAGGATCCTTCCCATCGTGCTTCTGAACTAGTGCCAATGAACACAAGTTAAAGAGGCAAAGAAAAAACATTAGAACATCAAGAATTTTCTAATACTCATCTCTACTACTGTTCTCCAACCCTCTAGGCTATTCAACATAAAGAAGAAATTAAAACTAAAGGTATGTAATGAAAGACTGTGTTGCCTGGGAATTAGAACTATCTGATGTGTCTGATGCCCTCCCTCAGAAATTCTGTGAGAGGGATTCCTATGTTGGGAAGATGTATCAGATAACCTCTGGAAACCCTTTCCAGCTTCCAGCTTGTTCTGACAGCAGCATTGATCAATCCTCACTCAATTTATCTGTGTGACCAATCTTATCTTTCAAAATAGCAAGATAACTAAATCTATAGTTTGCTAAAGATATGGGTAGACAAATAAAACCTAACATACAAATGATTGGCATTGAGCATTCTTAGCACCTGGAACAATACCAGGCATACAGCAGGGAGCTCGATAGTATGTGTGGTGTATTTGGGAATGTTCTTGCCTGGAAAAAATCAATATAAATAAATAGATAGACAGATAGATAGATAATATGTGTGGTATAATGATGATCTAACTATCTGAAATTTGTCTAATTCTGACAGATTTCCAAACATTTTCACACATGTGTAG
Organism: Lepilemur ruficaudatus; assembly: GCA_963574885.1. Taxonomy (NCBI): domain Eukaryota; kingdom Metazoa; phylum Chordata; class Mammalia; order Primates; family Lepilemuridae; genus Lepilemur; species Lepilemur ruficaudatus. The sequence goes on along the minus strand of CAUYRT010009084.1, from coordinate 26,799 downwards.
TTCTTTCGAGGTTTCAGCAATAACTCTGTAAAGCAGGCTAGGCAGGCTGATATACCCATTTTACACTCTGTTTTGTTCCCTCCCCCAAGAATGCTTTTCAATTTAATACCTATGGCTTTAAGTTTCATTGAAGGTTGTCGTAAGAAAAATCTATCACAAGAATATCTTATGACTGGGTGTGGTGGCACACAGCTGTAGTCCCAGCTACTCAGGAGGCTGAAGAGGGAGGATTACTTGAGCCCAGCAGTTTGAGGCTGCAGTGATCTATCATCACACCACTGGACTCCAGCCTGAGTGACAGAGCAAGACCCTGTCTCTTAAAAAAAAAAAAAAGAATATGTAAAACCATAATCAAAATCATCACTGTCCATCCTGACCCTCATATAAGAAACATGACAAATTCCTCCCACAATTAACACCAGGAAAAAGTTTGCTGTGCCATGCTGATTTGCCTGCTCTGCCCTGCTCCTTCCTTCCTCCCTTCCTCCCTCCCTCCCTCCCTTCTTTTTCTTTCCTAAACAAGAGAATGGGAACTCTTATAAATAAACAGAGGGTTTTTTTTGCCCCAGAAGTTGCTAGGAAATTCAATCAACCTTGTGGTTCTAACTTTGACCCCTGAGTTCCTCACACAAATCTCCCCAATCTTATAAATGAATCATGATTTATAAACTTGTTTTTCATAAGCAATGGACCCTTTGGTTTGAAAAATATATATTCCTAACATATAAAATAGTTAAAAGTACAGCGGTTGATAGCAGAGTTCAGAGCCCTCCCAATTACGCTTCCCTCAAAAATCACCCCAACCCCTGGTGGCCCTAGATCTCCTTGTGTTCCAGAGACTGTTATTTGAAAATTACTGTTCTATAATATTATATATTATATTACATAATATAATACTATGATATTAGGCATGTGAAAAGCATGTACATTTCCACACTTGCCTGCACATGAGAAAATGGAAACAGTGAGATATTAACAATAGTTAACAAATACGTAGAGTCAAAATTAGAACCCAGAACTGACTTTAGACTCAAGTAATATCTAAGTCAACCTCTCTGGAGCCACAATTTTCACACATATAAAAATTATAACAATAATTATCTTGCAACATTTCTTTGAGGATTAAATGAAATGAAGTGTATAAATAACCCCACACAGTACTTGACACATAATAGGTCATAGCATTATCTTCATTACTTTTTTGACCCCTACCACTCTGGTCTGCTCAATATGTCATGCCAATAAAAATTTAAGGGAAAGAAAGAAGATGCTATGTCTGAAAACTGGAAAACACAGGGACAACCAACAGTGCTGGAAAGCGGGAGCAGGATGAGACTGGCCGAGACAAGGAGATAGCCTGGGACTCATCAGTGATGTTGAGACAAAGGTACAACTGTCAAACTTTGCCAGTAAATGAAACTGGGTCATCATAAAAGGTTGAAAAGGAGGGGCAGACTGAGATCAAAAGAAGTAATTAAAGGTTTTGTCACTAACCAAATCACCATCTAATCCAATAGATACGGGCAAGTTTTGACTTTCTTGAGCCAGGTCCCAGCCATTTTATTTTCAAGAAACACATTAAATACACATGAAGAATTACAACTTCAATGAAGCCATTGGGAAAAACGTTGAGGAGCATTTATTGGCCCAGCCCAGCTAAACTGTCCTCCAGCTCCTGGGTTAGACCCCTCCAACAGGAAATCTTTTAAGGCAATGTTTTAGCTCTACCACTGACATCTCGCTATAAACTAATGTGATGTTTGGCACTCAAGGCTGTTTATTTAGGTGTGCGGAGTTCTGGCTGTTAGCTTGGAGAGAAAAATTATTTCTCTAACTCCCTTCAGAGACCATCCAAGTACTTGAACACCCATTACACACAAAAGAGGGGCAGGGCCAGACTTCTGCAGAACTAAGTAGGTGAATTGCTTTCTGACACTTCCCACCCCTTTTGGCTGTAAGCCCCGTCCCCTACCCTCAGCTGTCCTCTTGCAAAATACAGGTATCTAGCCTGGCTTCTTTTTGCCAAGATTTCGCTGTCATCTAATTATCAGCTGACACCCTTTCTCTTTCCCCCATCCTCTCAAGCAACTTCAAGCTGATAAGTATTCCCAGGAACATTCAAATTTTAATTGATGCTTAATTAAGAATAGTGAAAGGTCTTTATAATTTAAAGTAATAGAACCAAACTGATAGATTTTGAGGTTCTATGATGGATCTGAGGGAGACGTTTGCAGGCTTATACAAGTTAATCCCATAACAATGACCATCTACTGCCCCTGCATTCAAGGCTGACCTCGGAGGAGATGGTCATTTCCCTAAAGGAAAGGAAAGTATATAACATGTATAACACATATAATCTCTCTAACTATACTATATATAGTCTATAGGATAGATGATTGTGTATGTGTGTGTGTATGTGTGTGTAAGTTTCATGCACACTCAGGCCCTATAAGTTTTCTTAAAATATTTAGGGGATTTATTTAGAAGTCACCCAACCTTTGCAAATGTTTCCATCATCATATCTTGGCTAGAGGAAGAGTCAATTCTGCATTATTAATTAAGGTTGTTTTCTGTACTAAAAGCTCATTTCTAACAAGAATCTTCCGGGGCTAGTGTAGTTAAACAGCCAGGTGACCTCCAGAGAGCAGGTTCTTAAATAGCAATGAATCCAGTTCACAAAGATGAGTTTCCAGAAACAGCAAGTCACTACCTCCATGCTGACCACCCTTTTCCTTATCCTGAAAAGTGTAGGTAGGATACCCCACCAGTCACAGACACAGGCCAAATACCCCAAGGATAATTTCAACATTGACTATAAGTTCAAATCTTTTAAGTCCAGGAAAGTGGACGCTGTGGTGTAGAAAGACAGCAGGATGACATGGAGAATGGGGAGGAATGAAAGCAAAGACAAAATATGAAGAGAAAAGTATAACAGGCACTTAGATGAAGAGAAAAAAGAAAAGAAAGATGGAATACAAATTCTTCATCTGTAACTATCAGAAAAAGGTGGCGGCGCGTATTTTTTTAAAAGCCTTAAAGTAAAGGCTCTCGAGCCAGAACATCTGTGGAATTGGAAAAAAGGCCAATAATTCAGAGTTTTACGATTGCCAACATCTCCACTCCACTCCCTTCCCTCCTTTCTTAGCACCAACAATGAGCAAAGCATTAAAAAGGTGTTTAGACTGTCAGGAAATATGATTTTTTTTTTTTACTCTGCTGTAAAACTACGTGCTGGAACAACAGCAAATGCTTTCCTGACAACCAGGTCTGGGTGGAACCTTTGCATTAATTTAACACCCACCCAGGGATAGCCTTGTCTCTCCATGGAGACAGGGAAAGCAAGCTATGTCTACAGAAAAGATTTTGGCCTCTCTGTGTCTCCCTCTCTCTCCAGAACCCACTGGAATCTCACTTAAGACTAGAAATATCTCACAATGGATAATTAATACAAATAAATTGTCCTATTTATAGGACCAAGATGGGATGAAGAAACACAAAAGCCTGGAGGTAAACACACAGCCGTGAAGTTGTATACCTCAAATACACACAGCTTTTAGTGTGCCAATCGTACCTCAATAAAGTGGTTTCATAAAAAAAGAAAGAAACATGAAAGACTAGGTTGTCTAAGAACTGAGCTTTGAGGGATGGAAGCAAAGCTGGGTGGAGGTTATCAGTTCAGAATAAATGGGGCTACATTTAGCGCTGTTTTTCCATCCATCAAACTGACTAAGTCAAACAGTCATCGGATAGAAATGATCGTTCATTAACGAACTAAGAAAAGAAAGGCAGGGCTTGGAGCCACATGCCGGAATTGAGGATCAGGTGTCTTTAATTTAGTGTGGATTGCAGATGGCAAAGTGATTCCTATTAAGCAGTTATATAATCGTTTCCTCAAGGTGAAAGGTCACGCCACAGTTTGTAACTTTACCAGGAATAGAACTGTCAGAAATGTTATTTTTCTTATGAAGAACTAAAGGGCCAGATGTAAGTATAAATAGTTGTATAATGCAAATTCTGAATTGAGATTTTATATTATACAGCTCTATATTGTTTAGATCCTCCAAATCCATCAAATAACTAATAGTTTTTAAAGGACTTAAATTCAATATAAATGGATGAGTAATTAAATCTAGGCAACAACTCCCAGGGGCTTTTGCAAACATTAAAGTTCTTATTTCCAGTTCATATAGAACAGATTGTACTTAATTCAGTGATAATTTTTTTTTTTTTTTTTTTTTTTTTTTTTTTTTACTCTCTCAGGTCAAATCGCATGGGATAAAAAGTGAGGGCGGCTTGTATTGACTTTGCTATAATTCGGTTTATAATTTTACTCTCGGAATGGAAATTGTATGTAGGAGGCTCTTATCTGAAGGTTGACTGGGGCAGGCAAAGTTTATGGTAGTGTTACCTTTGTAGTGGCTGTTCTGTGACTTTTGAGACAGAGAAACATCTGGAAGAAATGTGAGTTCTAGAGAGAAAATCCCTCGACAGAGATGTGTGCCCTGTGAGCTAAGTGATTATTAGGATTTAGGTTTATTTCCAAAATGTAACAGCTGGAATTTGTCCCATCAGAGCCTATTATTGCTCTTCTATATTGCCTATTACATGGATGGCACTGGATCAAGACTCCTGCTACCTCAGCTTCTTTTGTAGGATGAAAAAAGAAAATTATTAATCAATGGCTCTGATGTAGTTTAATAATTAAAAGAAGATAAAAGTACCCAAGGAGTCAAGAAAAAAAGTGTGTTTGTTCTATCTATTCTCTGGCCAATGAGAGGTGGATATTTTATTATCTATATGGGTAAAAAAGAGAGAAACCAAGACTATTACTGCTCGTATTCTGGGGATAATAAACAGCTTATTAACTCTAACCAGCAACATAATATTATATTCCCCATACTGAAGTTACTAACACAGGAAAATATTTAAATTTTCTCCAACAAACCCAAGCCATGGTGACCTCTCTTTCTTCTTCACATCTGTAATATCTACCATGCCATTTTAAAAGTCATTTGGCGTAAATACAGGACACCATCCCTCTCCCACTCACCTGTAAAAAGATAGCACCTATGAAAAACTACCACTTTCAAAGTTTCCAAAAGGAATCTAGAGCACAAATCTCCCCTACTCTTGGACTCCTGAAAACCTCAAGGGGAATTTTACTGTGTCCTCTGCCCAGCCCCAACACCTGCAATGCTAAAAGCGAAGCACAGGGCTACCTCTGATTCTGCTCTTTCTCTTTAAATGTTCTTTCTCTTTGCCAAATCAAAGGGTCTTTTACCTAGTCTGAAAATGGGATAAGAAACCCATTCAGTCTGCTGGCATTCCCTTCTCAAGTCATCTCTACCTTACCCCTGATCGATCTTTTTGAAGCTAGAAGCTACATATTTGGCATGTGCTGTTTGTAACACAAAATTAATAGGTGTCCAAGATATAACTGCCAAATGAGCAGTGAACTCATTTAGGTTACTAAACTGGAAGGATAAAACAAGCCCATTAGTTAACCTTCACATTTCATCACACCACAGATATTTGCATATTGCCCTGAATACAGTAAATGCCCAAGAAAAGTCTGTGGTTCATGATCATGAAAGTATTTTAGACATATTTTATATTAAAGTTCATACTGAAGAGTCACGATTATCAATCTTTCCCACCAAAATACTATGAGAGGAGATACATGAATGGTTCCCACAACAAGGGAAACAGTCCTTGAAAGCCTTGTGTCTTATTTTAAAAATATCCAGTTTGACCACTGTGATAACCAGAAATATCAATGACCCAAAGTAGCCATTCTATAAAGTATTCTAGCAGAGATTTGACTATGTTGTATTTTCAAATTGAATCTCAACGTATCTATCTCCACATGCAATAACAACCAGGCCTCCTAGGATCTGAAAGGGAATTCTCTATCAGTACAAAATCCAGACAAGAAATCTCTTGGTATCTTTGGCATACCACTTTCCAATATTCTAAGCCTTCATTCCCATCCTCCAAAGTCTAGAAGAGACACTGAACCACATGCTTAATCTTTGATCTTCATACGGGCAGAAAAAAATTCACCAGCCCACAAAAGATACAAACGATATCTTGTCCTTCACATATATAAAAATGATGGGCTGGGCTGGCGGCTCACCTGTAATTCTAGCACTCTGGGAGGCCGAGGTGGAAGGATCGCTTGAGCCAAGGAGTTCAAGACCAGCCTGAATAAGAGCGAGACTTCGTCTCTACTAAAAATTGAAAAATTAGCCAGGCGTGGTGACGTGCACCTGCAGTCCCAGATACTTGGGAGGCGGAGGCAGGAGGATTGCTTGAGCCTAGGAGTTTGAGGTTGCTGTGAGCTAGGATGACACCACAGCACTCTACTCAGGGAGACAGAATGAGACTGTCTCAAAAAAAAAAAAAAAAGAATGAAAACAGCAGCACTTTTATATTTAGCTAAAAAATAAAAATAAAAACTATCAAAGATAATTCTATTTCATTCAGGTTTCAGTAGAACTTGGGGCAATGTTCTAAATCTAAGTGCAACTCACCAGTATAAAAATTCCTTTCTGCATCTGTAGAAATAGATATTCATTACTCATCGAAGGCCAATAGATAACGTGTGGCAAATGGAGGAGAAAAACCACTAATTTCTTGCCAGCCACAAGGTAGACACTCAAAAAAATACTTTTCTTTTTTTGTTAATGGATTGTTTTATTCTGAGGTAATCCTCCATAGAGCAACATATACTACAGAGGGCAATTACTTAATATTTTTTCTATTTCAAATTAAAGAAGACTCATGATCAGGAAATTTTGGAACTCCTTATAGAGTATCTCTGTACAGAAGTTTGCATAGAGAAAATTTTTTGAGAGTACAGCCCTTTGCTGTTATTTACAAACAGTGTCTGATTTAATCATAGGCAGCATGGTTTGCAGCTCAGAACAGAGTACAAAGCATCCAAATTTATTGTGCTTCATCATCTTTATGATTGCTGTGTTCTAGCAGGACCCTTTCTATGGGCTATGGATGTACAGAGTGAACAAAATTAAACGTATGCCAATCTTTGTCATTTTTAATTAGCTCCAAAACTATGCACAATTAATTGATGAATTTTAGGGGTAAAATGCCACCAATTTTCTCCCCAAATGACTCAGAATGATAAATAGGACACATACGGTACTTTCATTTTCTAGATGAAAAACTTTTTCTTACATATGCATTACTACTTTTCAGATGTATGAAGATGCTATTGTGTTTAATAAAATACACTTTCACTGAAAAGCTTTATTACCTTCATAATAGCTGTTTTCCACCACAGATTTTCTTAAACAACAGGTACTAAAAGTAAAACTAATTATTGTGTATATGGGGGAGGGTGGGGAATGATGGCGTGACATTGTGACATTTAACAATTATTCTCATACTCAAAATGATTTCAAATTGTTGCCGTGTGGTTCGTGACACTCAGCTTCTTCGTGGCACAACTCTGTTGTATAATGTGTAACAACATTGAGTACAGCATCAGCGAGCTGCATCTTGAGTAACAACCAGCACGTGAATGAGACAGCAAACAGTATGACAGGGCTTCAACCTGAGCAAATATCAAAACAAACATTTATACTCAAAGAATGCTACTTTCTTCTCTTTTGAAGCACTATGTGAATTATAAGAGGCTGGAACAGACTAGTAAAGGAGGCTCTGACAGAATCTCTTCCACTGTAGATTTAAAACGGGATTTAATAAGAGAACAAATGAGAGGCGAGTTTAGGTGGGGCACTGGGCAGTCATGCCTGGTGATTTTGAATGTCCTACATGGTGTTTTAAGGTCACTTATAGCCAAAGGTTAATAAAAATATAAGCCAATCATTCCTTATTCTTAATGGACTATTAGTTTCATACTTAACTTGGAAACTTTATTAAACTGTATGTGAATTTCAAATAAAAATTTTAATGAGGAACCTTTGATTTCTGAAAAAATGACGTGTTGTGTTCACTCAAGTAGTTCCAGAATGGAGAAAATACTGGCACAGAAATGTAACAGCTTCTTTCCACCAAATATTCAAAGCAAGAGGATCCATGAAAGACCTTCTGAAAGAAGATTCAATTTTCATAGAGTAAAATTTATTTCAGGGACATAAAATTCATAGCTTCACAGGGGAAAAGTTTGTAGTAGTTAAAAAGCAATAACAAAACAAAATTAAACACGGATTCTCCTTTTTCATAACTTGTGCATAGATAAAGATCCACAAATGTTGAGGTCTGGGGAAGTTACTAGAGTCAGAAGAAAATGCTCCAGGTTTTCATATTTGAATCTATATATTCCACTTGATTAATCCTTTCTCCTTTATAGAGGCCCCCAACAAGAGCCCATCCTACAGTACACACTATAGTTAATGTTACCCTCTAAATCTTCACTGTCTCACCATCTTTATGGTGAGATACAAGCCCAGCCTTCTTTGATTAGAGATAGAGGCCACCATGTTAAAAAGGAGATTATTACTCACTGGTCACCTTCTTTCTTAAAGCAACTGGGAACAGTCTTTTTCTTTAAACAGAGCTTAGCAGAAATAACACATTTCTATAATAAAAAGACTTAAATAGAACTCTTAAAAGACTTAAATGAACTTTAAACATGAAACCTGGGTCATTTTGTTTCTCTAGCACTGTCTAGAGAAGAGGTTACCCAACCAGCCAACAGGATGTTTGACATCTTCTGTCAGTACAAAATCAAAGTAATGGTCAACAACACTATACAGTTATTCCTCAGTATCTGTCGGGGATTGGTTGCAGGATTCCCTGCAGATACCAAAATCTACAAATGTTCTAGTCCTTTATATAAAATGACACAGTATTTGCATGTAACCTATTTATGTTCTCCTGTATTATTTAAATCATCTTTAGATTACTTATAATACCTATTACAATGTAAGTGCTATGTAAATAGTTATTATACTGCATTAGTTGTTTTTAATTTGTATTACTTTTTATTTTTTGTATTGTTATTTTTTTTCCAAATATTTGCAACCCACAGTTGGTTGAAACTGTAGGTGCAAAACCCATGGATACAGAGGGCCGACTATATTCTACTAACTTCTTTTCTCCAAGCAACCAAATGTTCAGAGAAGTTGGAAGAGATAAATAAAAGAGACTAGCATGCTATTCTCTTGTGAAGAGTTTCATAAGAGAACAAACATAATCATATAATAATAGCTAATGTTTATTAAGAGCTTACTATGACTCAGATACTGTAGTAAACTATCATGCATTATTTCATTTAATCCTTACACTAATAGTACCACTATTATCCAAGTTTTACAGACAAAAATATTGAACTTTCATAGAGAATTTTCTCAAGTTTCTATTACAAAGATCTACATCTACATCTACATAGCTCTGTCTACTTTCGAAGCCAGTGCATTTAAGCATTACTCAAAACTGCTTCTATCAGATAGGTGGCTTGTTGGAACTTCTTGCTAGAAATATTATATAGACTTAAACAGCATTTTCAGGCCCAATACTAGGGTCAGTTTTAAGGATGCACAATATAAAATGCAGAGCCAAATAGAATGAGAAAAATTAGACTATGAGAAAAAATTGAGTTCATAATTAGCAATCTTCCCTTGGTTTTCCTTATCTCTATGTGAAGGTCAAGGAAACATGAGTTTTTATATTTCTTTGCCATGTATTTTTTATAGCTCTGTCAGCTCTAATTCTTGTTATCATTATTTTGACTTCATCACTTAGGGTGTCTGGCATGTTGAATGAGTGAATGTTCATCTGTCTGCTTGAACTGAATTCAAGCCATGTGCTACAGATACTTGGAAATTTTCTGAAAGATATGCACCACATATTACCACATAGTCTCAGAGCAAAACCAGTAAAAAGCATCTGCTTTTAGGGTCTTAGTCATAAATTCTTTGCCTAGGCCAATGTCCAGAAGAGTTTTTCCTAGGTTTTCTTCTAGAATTTTTAGGGTTTCAGGTATTACATTTAAGTCTTTAATCCATCTTGAGGTAATTTTTGTAGATGGTGAGAGATAGGGATCCAGTTTCATTCCTGTGCACATGGCTGGCTATCCAATTTTCCCAGCACCATTTACTAAACAGGGTATCCTTTGCCCAGTGCATGTTTTTGTCTGCTTTGTTGAAGATCAGTTGATTGTAGGTATGGGGTTTTATTTCTGGGTTCTCTATTCTGCTCCATTGATCTCTATTTTTGCTCTTATACCAGTACCATGCTTCTTTGGTTACTATAGCCTTGTAGTATAATTTGAAGTTGGGTAATGTGATGCCTCCAGATTTGCTCTTTTTGCTTAGGATTGTTTTGGTTATTCAGGCTCTTTTTTGGTTTCACATGAAATTTAGGATTGTTTTTTTCTAATTCTGTCATAAATGACATTAGTACTTTGATAGGAATTGCATTGAAGCTGTAGATTACTTTCAGCAGTATGGTGATTTTAATAATATTAATTCTTCCAAACCATGAGCATGGGATGTTTTTCCATTTGTTTGTGTCATCTAATGATTTCTGTCATTAGTGTTTTGCAGCTTTCCTTATAGAATTCTTTAACCTTCTTCGTGAACTATATTCCTAGGTATTTTATTTTATTTTATTGCAGCTACTGCAAATGGGATTGTGTTCTTGATTTGATTCTCAGCTTGGTCATTATTGGTGTATAGAAATGCTACTGATTTGTGTATATTGATTTTGTAAACTAAGATTTTGCTGAATTCATTTATCAAATCTAGGAGTCTTCTGGAGGAGTCCTCAGGGTTTTCTAGGTATAAGATCATATCGTCAGCAAACAGAGATAGTTTAACTTCCTCTTTTCCAATTTGGATGCCCTTTATTTCTTTTATTTCCTGCCTGATTGTTCTGGCTAGGACTTCCAGTACTGTGTTGAATAGAAGTGGTGGCAGTGGACATCCTTGTCTTATTCCAGTTCTTAGGGGGAATGCTTTCAACTTTTCCCCATTCAGTATGAGGTCAGCTGTGGGTTTGTCATACATGGCTTTTATTATTTTGACATATGTTCCTTCTATGCCTGATTTGTTGAGGGTTCTAATAGGTTTTAACAGGACAGGGTTCACATCTTCAAAGAGTAGGAATAATCTCTTTTCTCAACTATTTAGCCTCCCTCTTAAAAATGGGGAAAACACGTGGATGAGTTTCCCTTCTTTTATTTCCACATCTCTCTGATGTGAAATCAATATTTAGCATCTCAGACACCTGGAAAGTGAACATCAAGTTTGCCACTGTACTAAAGAGTGGCCCTTGGTTTTGTTATGCCTATGACAAGGCTCTGACACAGTTAAAAATTCTGCTAATGCTCATTAAATAACGGTTTTATTTTCTGGTTGCTTGCATCATAACCCAGGTTTATTATTTTGGGCCCTAGTTAAAAAGACGGGAAAAGACTTTAGTACATATAATCTGGGAAGGTTCATGTCATTTGAAGACTAGAGACCAGGATACAAGAGCAACTTGATTATGAAAAATAAACTTTAAACAAATGAATTTATCTACATGTGATCAAAAAAGAGGGAAAGTGCAGAGTACCTATGTACTCATTATGAATTGCTCATGCATGTGAGGGTTGAGCAGGAGGGAGAAGGGTTGGTGGAAATACTAAAAGTACAGGTTTCTACTAATGTAAATAGTGTTTATGACCCTATTCATAAGCCTTTAAAGACAGTTGTTAGCACTGGGCACCAAGTCAGGTTCTAGCCAGAGCCTGGCACTAGAATAACTCTAACAGTTAATAAAATACACAGTGAGAACAGGATATGAATTTATGCCTCCTGAGAATTACTGTATTCACAAATGACCATTTCAGCACAGCAGTTTTTGGCTCCCTCTTGGGAAGTAAAGCACCTTGAGACTGACTAGTTTGAAACAGGAAGAAGAGCTCTATGTTACCTTCCAGGTAACCAGCAGACCTTTCTCAGGAAAGCAGAAGGACCTTGAAAAAAACAGACTTTCTAGGTATGCCAGAAGGTAATGTGAAAACGGAAGGGAAAAAGTATAAAATATACAAACTAAACCAACTCAAAAGAACAGTATGGATGAGAAAATTTTATTCATGGATGAGCAAAATCATAAACTCTTTCCTGTCTTCTTTAGAATCCCTGGAGGTGAACGGGAGGTCAAGAACCATGAGGTTTTACATTTTCTTGCAGTGTATTTACTTCTGGGTGGATTCTATCAGGTATAATCCCTAAGAACTCATAATATCCAGGGCTCGACACTAAAAAGGTAAAAACAGCAAATGTTTCTGATACCAATTAAGGCTGCAAAATATAGAATTGCTACTAACTTCAGTTTGAGAAGGCTAAATGTAGATTTCCTGAGAAATATCACCTAACCCCCTAAGTGATATTGCCCAGTCAACTGATAAGCACAAACGGAAGGCCACCTGAAGCTCCACTCTGTGCTGGGTACCATGAGAACTAGAGAATCAATTACGTGCAGTGTATGTGGTCTCTATCCTCAAAGACTTTACAATAGCTGGAGACATACAACTACTGCACACAAAATAATTTGGTAGCAAAGCAAAACAGTGAATAATTAAGTCCCAAAATAAGTGGTGAAGAGTGAGGACTGTGAAATTTCAGCGGAAGTTGATTAAGGCCTGAGACCAGGGAAAATTTTATTGAAATAAAAGATAACAAAAATAATAGCTACAATGCATTAAGCGTTTATTAGATGTCAGGCTGTATTCTAAGCACATTTGTATTAATTTACTTAATCATCAAACAACACTACAGGAATGCAGTTATTCCTATTCTGCATTTGAAGAAACTGAGACACTTAGAGGTGTAAGTACTGAATTGCAGTATCACCCTTGTCATAAACCATAAATTAGTCTTGTTTTGAAGTCTATTCTGTTCTATTGGTATATTTGTCTATGTTTGCACCAGTATCACTGTTATAATTATTATGACTGTGTTCAAGTTTATATATCCCAAAAGCATCAAATCTGGATCAAAAAAAAAAAAAAAAGACAGTTAAGATAGTCTGGCTCTAGAATTTCCTCTCTGGACCACTTCATTATCTGGAATTTGAGGAACGGGAGAATTTGAAAAGGTAATGGAAGAAAGGGAAGGTCTACGAGCAGAGTGTGTTTGTCCCAAGGAAATTTAGGATAAATCTGTTCTGCCTCCTTTTACTTCCAAAGCCATCACTTACAACTTTTGACCAATTTCTTTCTATTCTTGTCTCCTGAGCAATACAAAATTTTCCATCAGCTTTACCACAAATCTTAGTTTTCAGAAATTTTTCTTAATTGCTAGTGAGCACAAAAGCAGGTTAAGAAACTCCTTCCTATGTTTTCTCCCCTCTTTTTTTAGCTTAAATCCTAAGGGAAAAACTAAGACATTTAAAAATCCCTCTGGGTCTACAAAAGAAGACTTACCCACGTACACAAAAAAAGTCCTTAAAGCTTTACGAAGAGGACTGAGCTTTCGGAACTGGGGTGTGATTGTTGGACAGGGCAGGAACGTGGCTGACTGCACTGAAGCTGGTGGGATACATTCTGGGTTTCTCATGTTGCCCTTTGCAGTCATAATCCCTGTTGCTTGCAGCTGTGCTCTGAATTAGCATTGAGGTCAGCAGAAGAGCAAAGATCTTAGTAGATAAAGGAAGATCCTAGAAAGCAGAACTGGAGTAAGAGGGAAAAGAAAAAAAAGCTCCATGCCCCTCCCTCTTGCAGCCACCCCTCCTGACACTTGCAATCCTAACCTAGACTGCAACTGTAGTAATCAGAAGAACCAATACCTGAATAGGAAAGGAAGAGCCCAGTAAGCCACATATTCAATACAGGGGCAGGGAAAGAGATGAAAAAGAAGATGAAAGATGATCATGGGGAGAGAAGGGCCAAGACAAAGCCACAGAAGATAATGTTTATTTAATGATTACAAATATGAGAAAGTTAAGTGCCACAAAAGGCAGTCAACAGCCTAAAAGGATAATTCACACTCAAAGAAATAGTAGAGTGACCTGAAAATGAACACTTATTACATTTTGCAAAATAATAAATAGAATAATTCTGGTTAAACATGGTAGATTGAATGCATGATTTTAGGTTTCCTCCATCTCTAAAATAAAAAAAAGTTTCTCTAAAAATAATAAAATTATTTAAATTTTAAAAACTGGTAAACCCACAAGGATCATGAAAGCAGGAGAGAAGACAGTAAATGATCCACATCAAAATTTTTAGAAGCTGGAAAGCAGGTAAAGAGTGGAAACTGAAAGCATACTGGAAAAGGCAGAAAGTGAACTACCTACAAGTGGTAGGCTGGGGAGGGGGTGGGTAATAAAGAAGTAGATCTACCCTGTGAAACCTCAGAAAGAATCAGAAACCAGAGGTACCAGGTAGCTTCAGATATGGGAAGTGATTGGTAAAGGATCCATAAAAACAGTTGCACTCCCGCCAGGCCCTCTCTCCTACCAGGCAGAGCCAGGAGACTATCTCTCCCCAATCCCAGCAGAAGTCTGGATATTGATTTTTATAAATAGACTGAAACTGAAAGACTGTGGACTCAGAGTCATCAGGCACAGCTGAAGGCAGCAGGGCCACACGGAAAACAGCGTGTTAAGTAAACGTCTCCTGTTCCAGGACTTTTGCTCATAATGCCAAAACCTAAATTGTATCTCCAGGGCAGGAGAGTAGAAGATTCTTCTTTGGGGCAACATACCATCCCTAGAGAAAGGTCGCAATAAGGTGCTGTTAACATTAAGAGCTAAGGAAAAAGTACTTGAACAAATGGGACTAAGATCATATCAAGCAGTCCACCTACTACAATTCCTCCTGAGCCCTCCTATAGTAAAAGAGCACTGGACTAGAAGTTAGGAATCTCAGACTGAAACCCCACTCTCCACCAGGTATTAGGCACAGGAACACGAGCAAATCCCTGTTAACCATTTGGGAGCTTTAGTTTTCTCACCTGTAAAGCACAGATAACAATATACCTCATATCTCCCAGGCTCACAAGAATCAAATACCCACTCGAGACAGGCACTGGGTTAAATGCTTAGCGCACAATCTCCTCGGAACTTCACAACAACTTTATGAGATAGTACTGTTATCAGCCCATTTTCTGAATGAAAGCATTTTCTAATGCCTTCAATCACCTGCATATGAAAGTGATTAACATTAAACTACCTGAACTTCTGTCTCCAGTAACTCATTCTTGCATATGAGGGACCCAAACACAGTGAGACATTAGAATATCAGACTTTTTCCCTCATTCTAAAAATTCGGGTAATCCAGTTACGAATACTAGCATGGTAAACTCAGGCTTGCTAAGAAAAGTTAAGATTAGCCTTAAGAAATCCATCTGCAAAAAAAAGTACATCCCTCCCCCCGCCAAAAGAAAAACAAAACTGAAAACATGTCCCCATAATCACTTTAACACCAATTAGTCAAGGGAGTGCTCACGAATGTGTGAGTAAGTGGGGAGGCCATGTGCAGTAAGCCCTTTGAGGACTGTTCTAAAGAAAAAAACCCCGAACACGGATGGAAATGTTTTGCTAGCTTTGGTAATAAATGTCTGTCACACTGAAGTGTTTGCCAGCATAACTCTCCTCACACAATGGCTGCATGAACAGTTTGTTTAACTGACTTACATGCTGGCACTAGGGAAAAGCTATAACCATGAACCGAATTTTCAATAACAGGCTTCCAGGCAAAGGGCTACATGACTAGTTCCAGATTGGATTGCTATGATGCATAAATTCCAAAGGCCTCACGCTTCTCCATATCACGACGTAGTTAGGTTTCACTGGTCCCTGTGGAGAGGTGGAGAATTAATTCCTTATAAGCCTTAGGAATAAAGCCATCAGCTTAGACTCAATAAGAAATAAAGACAGGTTGGCACCTGACCAGAACAGGTGAGAAAGAGCTGGCTGCAAGCCTGCCACGCATGTGGGGGAATACGCCTTTACAGTGATTTTGCAGCATAGCATCGCAGAACGTGACATGCATACAGTATGATTATTCACATTTTAAGCTAATACAGAATTTTAAAAGCCAACTGCTTCCAATAGACTTTGAGGTACCAATTCTTTCGCTCAATGCCAAGGGAAAAAATGAGCCAATAAAAAATACAAATTCCAATGCTTACAAATGCTATTCTTTCTAAAGCTTATTTTTCCCAACAGAGGTTTAGGTGAGATTTCTTTGAATTTTCTGTGGCTTAATGCAAATGTCAAGTTATTGGGATTATCTGAGCCTCACACTCTAGATACTTGTCAAAGAAAAACTAAAAAGCCTTCAACCTTGAGGAAAAACTTAAGAAACATGAGTTGGTGTACGGATCCAACATCTGAAGTGTGCATGGAGCAACGGGAGACTGGTTCAAAGATCAGTTAGATACTAATAGTTGGATGCTGCAGTCTGAGGGGTTTTTCATTCAGATAACCAGTGACTGCATGTGCAGAGGTTATTGAAAAACCTGATTCTAGAACGTTTGAGTGTGAGGAAAGTAAATGAGAAGAACAGTCATTAAAACCAATAACATTCTTAACTTAACCACGAAACCTTAATCAAGAGGAACTGTGAAAAGAAGCTGGGACTAAAAATCTAAAGCCTTTACTAAGCACCATGTTGGCCCTCGCAAAACAAGGGCCAAACGAAGTATAAATAACAGGGATAGCCTCATGTTCTGGGTGCCCACTCTGTGCCAAACACCATGAAAATCTCTTTATGTGCAGTACGTCATTTAATTTAATCCTCTCGGCAATATTATTATCCCCATTTTACAGAGGCACATATTTAGGCTCAGAGATTAACTAAATTGCCAAATTCATAAAAGTTGTAAGGGAGGGGCTAGGATACAAACACAGGTCATTCTGATTCCAATATATGGGCTTTAACAACCCCAGAAAGAGTTTCAAAAATTCATTATTTTATTTGTCAAAAACATTTTTTAAAGACCAATGATCAGTCTCAAAAATCCCAAATAAGATTCAAATAGCCTCCTAACTGTACACAACATAAATGTAGCTAACTACATAAGAATAAAAATCAATCAGAGACAACAATGGAATCATATTCTGTAACAAAGCACGTTCAGTTAGAACCTCTCACAGAGACAAGGGACCTCACCCTATAGTCCTGCTATTGTTGGACAGTTCTAACTATTATTGAGTTCCCTACACCGAGTTGAAATCCTCCTCCCTTTAACTTCCATGCATGGGTCCCCTTCTACCCTCTGTGTACATGGATTTCTCCATATTACCAGAGGCAGCCAGGACATAACCTCTCCGTCTTATCTCACTTAGGTACAATAGCTTCAGCTTCTTCCATTATCACTCATATTAGAGTTTTCCTGACCCTTGGCCCCCCTGCTCACTTTCTGCTAGACTCATGTTACATTACGAGTATCTCTCTTCAAGAATAATACCAAATCTAAACAGGTACTTCTGGAATGGTCTAACCAGTAGGCAGTATATTGGGACTATTAGAAACCATTAACTCTTTTGCTATGGATGTTATTACTAAAACCTGAAATCAATAACTTCCTTTTTTGCCATCATATAACACAGTTGACCTATTCATATTGAGCCTTTAGTCTTTTCTGCATGCACGCTCACCCTAGGTGAGTGACTCAGAGGTCCTAAATGTAAGACTTTGTATTTATCTCATCAGAATTTTATCTTGTGAAGCTGAATTAAATCCTAAAATTTCAAGATTGACTTGTGTTACTTCCAAGCAAAGGGCTAATGCAGATGCTAGAACCTAGAGAGTTGTTTTGTTTTTATTTCGTTTTCCCTTCTACCACTGTAACCAACAATGTCCCAGATGGTGGCTGCTTTGTCAATGTTGGTCCCAGAGTAGGGACAAAGGCATAGTGCCACAAAGTCCTCTGCTGAACCATGGTGGATATGTAGTGGGAACAAGAACTACTCCTTTATTGTTTTAAGTCACTCAGATTCTGGTGTGGCTTGTCACTACAGCCTGGCCTGGCCTGGTGAATAGAACACCTTAATTTTTATGACACAGCAGCTGACTCGATAGGCACTAGATACTCGGTTTTGGCACTCTGGCCCTCTTACATAATTTGAAAGCTAAAAGACAAAGAGTTCCTCCCTTACTCAATGTTATTAAGAAAGAGCTCTCCAGAACTGTTGCCCTATCTGTGAAATTCACCATTATTGCCACTATGCGTGCACACACACACACACACACACACACACATAAACCTCAGTCTCAGGATCTTTTTTCCCTCCAAAACGAGAATTCTGCCAAGGGGACTGGTTTTAAAGTCCAAGGATTTCTTCACTCCTGGGCTGGTACAGTGACTCCCAAGAGAGATATGTGCAAATCTTGTCCAAAGGGCCGCATTACAGCATCATGCTGACATCCAGATATTCAGTTTAATCACATGTGTCATGTTCTTTTGTTTTCAAAATGTCATCACCACACAAAAGAATCCTGTGTTGTTTTCTCTGGTGGGTGGTTAGGGTAAGATTGCATTATTGGAAAAGGAAGGGAAATGTTCCAATAAAAATTACAGATGGAATTTCTAATATGTGGAAAGAGGAATGTGACCTTTAACCAAATAGCTGGTCCAAGAAGATAGTGGAATAGTCATTTAATAAACTCTATCAAGAACCACAAGATGAACTACTTAAGCTCATACTAATTGATTCTTTACCACAGTAATGATGGCATGATATGTTACTCAGTCACCACTCACTGTTTTCTAATAATTTCATGTGTATTACTCTTGTTTTCCTAATGAGATTATAAATAAAGAGCAAAAATATCTTAAATTTCCTTTCAACCAACTACATCTCCTGGTAACTGAGTCTACACAGAGAGTGCTCAATCAATACCATTTTAGCACATTTTAATGATACTTTTGTCACCACCAATTAATTTACAACATGATTAACTAAAAATATAACCAAACCTAAATTAAGGAGAAAGTTTACTAAACAAATTTTAATGAGAAATCCTCAAAGATGGTTTTATCGTTTTCCCTGTAATATTTTCATGGTAGCTGTAATGCCGCTTGTATTTTTATTAGCTATTATTCAGCTCAGAGTCCCTTTCTGAAATGATACATGACTGCCATATATTTAATTGTGTACTTAATTTTCCATTATTAGGAAAAATGAAAGCTATGATATATTTAATATATATTTTAATAGATTTAAACTGTTTACATATAACCAGAAAATAGTCAAAAATATTTCCACTGAACTTTTGAATGTCACCAAAATTAGGGTATCTGGCATCTCTTACAGGTATATTAGACTGAACATAATAGAAATGTTATTTTCTTTTTGTAGTCCAAGTAACATCAATGCCACTGTTTTCATTTTTTGAAATATCTAACTAGAACTCATTTTAAATCTCAAAGTTATAAAAACCTAAACTTGTAAAAAAGTAATTAGAAGGTTATAATTTACTTTGAAAAACAAAGAATATGTCTTTGCATAGTGAACCTATTTAAAATTTTTAAATAATTTGATAAGTTAAAAACCAAGGTACTAAAGTAACTGAGGAGTCACTAGCTAGAAATCAAATTGCCAGTGTTCTCTCCTAGTTCACACCAATGATTATGAATGTTTCATGGGATATAGATTCACTCAGGAATCTATTTGATGGATGCTATGAACCAGCCCCTACCTTCAGGATGATACGCACATACATATAAGCTTTTATAAGGATTTTACAAAAAATAGTAACTGAGTTGTGACCAATATTAAAACAGATTGAAACCAGTGGATATCTAGAAGTTCATTTTCAATTAGATGGAAGTTTGCAGCTTAAAATGGGATGCCCCATGGAAATAATTTTTTAAAATGGTGTTTAGAATCCCAAGACAGGCCACAAAAATCAATAAATCATGTGGGTTAAATATTGCATACATAAAATTTTTTAAATAGTGGAAAATAATATCTGCTAGTGACAATCAATTGATAATTAACTATTGGGTATCTATTGTATATGCAATTGGGGTAGGCATATCAGGTACACAGAAGAATATATAAAACTTGGTCATTCTTCTTTAGACAGGAATTACTGTCTCTTAAATATACATTCTTCCTTTCCTCCTTCCTTAGTAAAGAACCTTTGATTTTTACCCCGCCTTCAGGCACCCAAAATAAGAAACATGCTTCCCAGCCTCCCTTGAAAGCAAGCTCTAAGTTCTGGCCAATTGGATATAAGCAGAAGTGAATTGCACTACTTCTGAAAAGTGTTTTGTTTGTTTTTTACAGACACAGAGTTGCTCTATCGCCCAGGCTGGAGTATGGTGGCACAATCACAGCTCACTGCAACCTCATACTTCTGGGCTCAAGCAATCCTCCTGTCTCAGCCTCCCAAATGGCTGGGACTACAGGTGTATGACATCACACTGGCTAATTTTTTTTGTTGTTTAATTTTTTGTAGAGACGAAGTCTCTATGTTGCTCAGGCTGGTCTCAAACTCTTGGCCTCAAGTGAGTTTTCTGCCTCAGCCTCCCAAAGAGCTGGGGTTACAGTCATGAGCCACCACACCTGGCCAAGAAGTGTTTCTAAAGGGAGGGAGCTTTCCCGCCTTGCCCTGCTTTCCTAAAGCAACATATGGACATCATGGATGGGGCTCTTGCATTCACGGACTATGTTATAATCATGGAAATGGCGGAATCACGTGGCAGAGCAGCAAACTGGAAGGAGCCTAGGCCCTAACATCACGGAGCGTCAGACCAGCCCCAGCTGTCCAACCTCTCAATTTATACACGAGAGACACATAAACTTTTTTCTTGTTTAAGACAGTATTATTTGGGGTGTTCGATCACTTGCATCCAAACCTAATTGTCTTTCAAAGAGCTTATGATGCTGCTGAGAATGAAAATTGTTCATGAGAAACAATGCATAAAATGCACAGCTAGGACCAAATTAGAAACCAGCTGAGTTCTGGTTAAATAAAGGTTTTCAGCTTGAAATGGGATGTGTCTCTTCCTATAGGAACAATTTAATAAAGTGATGCTTAGAGTCCCAAGATAGCCTACAAAAATCAGTAACAACGTGTGATTTAAAAACTGTATGCTCAGAAATTTTTAGAGAGTAAAATAAATATTTGATCTTACAGAATCCAAAGAAGTTTCAAAAAGTAATTTCATAGCACTTCCCAATAAACTACAATATTAAAACCAGGAAAAATAGAGAAACAAGAATTTTAAAAGTTCATCATGAATGCTGGTGCATTTAGAGTCACCTGAGTAACTCTTAAAAAAATAAATACTGATTCCTGTTGGCCGAGTGCGGTGCTCACTCATGTAATCCTAGCACTTTGGGTGGCCAAGGAGGGAGGATTGCTTGAGCCCAGGAGTTTGAGACCAGCCTGAGCAAGAGCAAGTCCCCATCTCTACAAAAAGTAGAAAAATTATCTGGCATGGTGGTACTCACCTGTAGTCCCAACTACTTGGGAGGCTGAGATGCGAGGATTGCTTGAGCCCAGGAGTTGGAGGCTGCAGTGAGTTATGCACTCTAGTCTGGACAACAGAGTGAGACTCTGTCTCAGAAAAAAAGGGAAAAAAAAGAAGAAGGAAAATACTGATTCCTGTTTCCCATCCCAGACTAAATCAGCACCTGGGAGATGGGGGTAGGGCCCAGCATCAATAGTTTACAAAGCTCCAAAGTCATTCTAATAGGCAGCTGCAGTTGAGAACCACTGACAGAGGAAACTAAAAGGAATGTGGCATATCTACCTGGAATTTCTAGCTACCTCCAAGAGCTTCAGCAGTTAATTCTACTAGTTTTAAAAATTTTGTCTAGTTTACTTGCTTTCATTTTTGCAAAAACCTCCCTACTATCACACATTGCCTCTAACTCAAAATTAAGATCCATTTAGGGGTGATAAATGGATTGGACACCCTCTCTACTTTCAGTCTGAATATAACATAATTTCCACAGCCACCAGAGCTAAATGCCCCTCTTATCAGCCTTTCTCTTAACTTAGTGTTATAGGCTCTTGTCTCTCAGGGTTTCAGTCTCCAACTCTTTCAATGTTTCACCCTCTCCTCTGACCTCATGGTCTTGCCTCCTACCAACCCAAAGAAAGGTGAAATGCTCCCGCCATCCCCTGTTATCCAGGCTCTTGGGGAAGGCAAAGTCAGCAGGGCTGAGGGTAGCCAATGAACAGGCCAAAGGCAAAGATTGAGACCGGAGAGCAGGAAAGCATCATCAACAGCATCAGTGAGGGGGAGAGAGAGGGGGATTACTTAATATTAGTTATTTAAAAGTGAGAATTGTCTTTCTATAATAAATATCAGTTGGTCCCAACTGCACATTTTAGGAATAAATTTCCCAAGCTATTTTTATCATTTACAAAAGCCAAAATAGAAATATGCCCTGAGATAAAGATGCACAAGCTAACTAAAATATCAATTTTTTTTTGCTTTAGGCTGGACTGATGTCAATTCTGTGTGTTAATTTTAGTTATCTTATATTGGCCTCATCCTCTGACTGATAATCATATATGTCTTATTTATTAAATAAGTGACTTATTTATAATAAATGCAGTCTGGTTTGTTTTTCTGTCTAAATTTTGGGTTTTTAGAAAACATTTTTTAAAAGAGGAAAAAGAACCTATAATTAATTAAAAGAAACTTAAGAGGTATGGCAACTGAATGCAATGCTGATTTAAACAATCTAATTGTTAAAAAATATTTTTGAGGCAATCAAAGAAATTAGTATTGATTGGATATTAAATGATAAAAAGAAAATTAATCTTGCTGGAAATGATAATGGCATTGTAGTTATAAAAAAATCCTTATCAATTGATCAAACATACATAATATCATTTATATATGAAATTATATGATGTCTGCTTAATTTGACAAGACTGTTAAAACAAAAGAAATTATATGGTATCTGGGGATTTGCTTTAAAACACTCTGGCCAAAATAAAAAGGGAGCAGGGGATTGGGAAGAAACAAGATTGACAAAATGTTCATGAAGTAAAAGACATGTGGAGCCCATTATACTATTTTTACTACTTTTATGTATGTTTGAAATTTCCATAATAAAGAATACCTTTAAAAATATGCTTTCAACCATAGCACTCATAGGGGAAATAATAAAAGGAGACTTTACGTGAAAAATGTTAGAAATTGCTCTCTAGATCACTTGGTACAGGAAATGTGTAAATCAGGAGGGTAAAGAATGAGATCAGTGATGTGGAATGGTGAAAGGAGATTCCAACGAGGAGGGGACAATGGAACCAGAACTTAGGAAATCATAGTTGAAAACAATTAAAAACAAGATGAACAAGATTTTGACTAAGATATTTTTTAAAAGAAAGGTAGGAATAATAACTCAACCCCCAGAACGTGGTGTAAGAAACCTAAATTAATGTTTATGGGAAAATAAAAACAAAAGTATTAATAGTAATAGCATAACTGGCAATTGAGTCCTTACCATTTGCCAGGCACTATGCAAGAACTTTATATACATTTGTCGTATAGGCCTCACAGCAATCCTATGAAGAATGGACTATTATTAGCTCCCAATCCCCACTCCTTTCATATTTGAAAAAGCTGAGCTCAAAGAGATTAAAATAATTTGTAGAAAGTCAAGAGACACATGCTAGTAAAATTCAGAGGTGGGACTGCAATCTAGATCGGTTTGAATCCAAATCCCAGGTCTTAAACATCTCATTATTCTATTATATTGTCTTGTGATACTGCAGGTTTCTCTACATATAAGGCAAGCATAAGGGATGTTTGTGGCTATGATTCCTGGCATTAGTGATTCCCTATTGTAGTCTGCAGTGTTTGAGGAATAATCTAATAAAAAATAACTGTGGCGAATCCCCCAGAGAAAGGGTTATAAACAATGCAAGCACATATCACAAAAAAGAAAGTACTGTACGTGGCCTCACATTTCAGCAAAGAAGCACGAGAAAGAAAAGAGAATTCTACATCTCTCATACATCCAAAGGTGATGAGATGCCAAAAGGACTAGCGAATGAGAAATTGAGAAGTAACCAAGTATATGCCATGGTCACATCCTCCTGCTCTTGGAATCCATTTCTACCCTGAGGGCAACCCATCTACTCTTCCAGTCGTAGATTCCCAGATTGTTCCATGCTTCCCCCGCTGAAACATTTTTCTCAGGCAATAAACTCATATCTACATTTACCTATTAGGATGGAACAGGATGGTTGTCTAGCCTCTCCCAGGTATTTACTTTTTAAGCTTTAACACACGCTCGCCACCTATAGCAGCAGCAATCAAAACAATCTCCAAGCCTCCTTGATCAGGCAAGGAAAGCATGTGAACTGCAGAACCAGTGAGCTCTTTCCTGGGCCTGAAACATGCACAGTCTGACTATGGATTCCTCATGCGATGGTGATAGGGACTCGGTACACTATCTCCCATGGTCCTGAATAAAAAGCACCATGTGGAAGCTCATGGAACTGGGTTCTGATTTTCCCACTTCTGCTGCTAACCTGCTGTATTATCTTTGGCAAGTCACTTCACCTCTCTGGGCTTCAGATTCCTTATTTGTAATGGGCTGGGGCTATAATAAGAATTAGTTTTATAACTTATTTCTAGCTGCAGAATCCTTTCATCAAATGATATCTTTCAAGGGACCCTACAATGTACAACAGAAAAAAAGTGAAACTACCATGAAGGAGGATGGAGGGGACCCCTTCCCGTGCTCCATGATAATATGTCACGTTAAGGTGCTTTTGGGCTGAAATGTTCCATGATGACAAGTAAACTCCCTGCAGCCTGAGAAGGAGGCAGGGTCCCAGCGGGCAGCTGCACCAGAGGCTTCTCCCGCCCCCAGATGGCTGCCCTCTTTTATCAGTGAGCCTCTTCCTAAAGCAAATAAGCAAAGAAAGAAATCCCACAGAAACCAGGTCCGACGTGAGGACTCAGGGAGCCGAGGGAATACTCAACCCCATCCAGGCAAACTAAAACACACTCCAAGGAAGAGATAAGGTTTATGAAAAGGAAACTAACACAATCACTTAAAAGAATTTCAACACGAAACCGCTTGAGCCAGGGCACTGGGAGGCTACAAAACATCCAAGGTCAGCTCTGAAAGAATAGACTTCACAGGGACCCAGGCCTTCATTTTCCTCTTTTGTTTCTCATTGCCCTGGGGTCAACCTCTTTCAGGTCACTATGTGCGGGAAGTAGCAGTGGCACTGTACAGAGCACACGTCTCTGCTGGCTCCGAGTCCTGCAGGAGGACCTCAGCACGTTGGGAACAGGGGTTATAGGAGGAGTGACTATAAATTAATAGATCTGGAATTTCAAATATATAAGACATAAGTACCCAACTCAAGAGCATCACCAGATGAAAAACAGACACCCGGGTTTGAATTTCAGATAAATAACAAACTGCAGGTAAGTTTGAATTTCAGATAAACAACAATAATTTTTTAGTGTAAGCATATCCCAAATGCCGCATACTTTTAAAAAAGCATTTATTGTTTATCTGAAATTCAAATTTAATTAGGCATCCCATATTTTAATATACTAAATCTGGCAACTATCCCTCAAGATGAGAACATATTCCGGCCATACCTCCAATGTCCAAATAATTTCTTAAAGCTCCTTCTTGGGAATAGTCTTTACAAGATGAGGAACATTCTTTCCACCAACCTCTGTAGAGTTAAAGCTTCAGTCTCAAAGACTGGATTAAATTTCTAAAACTGCCAAACGTTATTCGTAAACTCTGACGAGTGAGAATGATCAAGCATGGGAACTCCATTTGGGGCCAAAACATGATGTATGGTGCTATATTAATGAACTAGTTTTCTTGGGATACTCTTTATCCTTACTCTCTACTGTCTATGGAGTAAATTCTCAATTTTCCAATATTACATATATTTGTAAAAATATATATCTGTGTATAGATATAGATATACATCCTCATCTCCTACTACAGTTCCTGGTGGTATAGCAGCACAAGAGAACTAAAAGGGAGGGATCTAATATTTATTGAATCTAACTATATGCTAGATACTGCAAGACATTTTGCTACATACTTAATCCTAAGTACAAAACCAACAAAGTAGACACAATTATATCTGTTTAAGAGATGAGGAGACTAAATCCTGAAAAGCTCAGTGATCTACTTAGAGTTTAAAGGCAGCCAATGACATGGGCAGGATCCATGCCTATGTGACAGTGTGCTGGGGCACACCACTTACACCGCAGAGATTAGTCTCTTTACCTTTCCATTCCCAGCTCTTCCCAAAATCAGGGTGAGTAACCACATTTGTGAAAAGGATTGGACAGGTTTCACTTAGTAGTAGGTAAATCAGGGACTGTGGTGAGGAGGCAGGGGAAGCACAAAGGGAGAGATCAGTCAGGGAGATTCTAGCAGGAGATGGGGAAGGCTATCTTGTGCCAACCATCTCAATTTCTTTTCTTCTTTCAAAACTCTGTTTCACATAGTTATTAATTAAGTGTCCTTAGTAATTAAGTGTCCTTAATTCATTATTTTTAAGTTAATATTTAAGAATATCAAATAGAAATTAATCACTCTCCTCTAAAAGAAACCAGAACATTGCCGGGTGTGGTAGCTTACACCTGTAATCCCAGCAATTCAGGAGGATCACTTGAGGCCAGGAGTTCAACACCAGCCTGGGCAACATAGCAAGACCTTATCTCTAAAAATTTTTTTTAGTTAGCCGGGTGTGATAGTGTGTGCTTGTAATCCTGTACTCGGGAGGCTTGAGCCCAGGAGTTCAAGACTGCAGTGAGCTATGTGATCAGGCCATTGCACTCCAGACAGGGTGACAGAGCAAAATGCCATCTCTAAAAATAAAACACAAAAATCAGAACATTATAGACA